>CAUYQV010112291.1:0-17795 GCA_963574575.1 Galagoides demidoff
GCGCCCGCCACAACGCCCGGCCATTTTTTGGTTGCAGCCATCATTGTTGTTTGGCGGGCCCGGGCTGGGGATTCGAACCCGCCACCTTAGGTGTATGTGGCTGGCGCCTTAGCCGATTGAGCCACAGGCGCCGAGCCAGAATAGTTTTCAATTAATAGCAAAGTTAAGAATGATGCTGCATAGTTTTCCTTATTGCTGCCATCTTATATTAGTATAGTGTATTTGTTACATCTAATGAACTAATATTGATACTTAGTCCATATTTTGTTTGGATTTTCTTGGTTGTTACCTAATGTCCTTTTTCTGTAGCAAGATCCTATGCAGGGTATCACATTACATTTAGTCCTCATGTCATCCTAGGGTTCTCTAGACAACTGCTATTTCTCAGACTTCCTTGTTTGATCACATAGACAGTTTTGAATAGAACTGGTTATACTCAAGAAACAGAAACATTTATCAGTATACAAACTTATACACAAATGTTCATAGCCTCTTTATTTATAATAGTCAAAAACTGGAAACAACTCTAATGTCCATCAACAGATGAATGTATAAACAAATTATGGCATATCTATAGAATGGAATACTGCTCAGAAATAAAGAGTAAACTATTAATGCATGCTACAGCATGGATGAATTTCAGGATAAGTAGGCTCAGTGAAAGAAGACAGACTAAGTGTGCATAGGTATAATTACGCTTGCACAGAATTCTAGAAAATGCCAGTTAGCCTTTGGTGGCCAAAAGCAAACCTGGTTGCCTGGGAGAAAGGGCTCAGAGATGGGGGTAAGAAAGAATTCCAGAGGGGCATTAAGAAACTTTTGGGGATGGTGAATATGTTCATTACCTTGATTGTGGTGGTGGTTTCATGGATGTATTTATGTAAGTGAAACATAAAATTGTGCACTTATGTACACTTTATGCCTCTAAAAAACTTTTTGCAAACATGATTATCTCTAAATGGTAGGACTTAAATGGACATATATTGTTTTTATAGGGCTTTTACTTTTAAATATTTCAAAACAGAAGAAGAAAATTATACCTATGTACATATCACCCATCTTCAACAAGTGTTAAAATTTTGAAATGTTAGATTCCTATCTTCTATCAGACAATATAAACATAAAATAAAAATTTTGTACTTAAGTCTGTTTCCTCTATAACTTTCCTGAAGTTGGTGTATTTTCTTCTCATTCATGTTTTTATACTTTGTGTGTATACCCATAAACACCATTTTGTGTTTTACCTTTTTATGTAAAGCATTCAGAAATACGTGCAATTAAAGTGTGCAACTGGGTAAATTATCACACAACAAATCCACTTGTGTAACTAAAGCACAAATCAAGAAACAGCATGTTACTAGCACCCAAGACCCCCCCATGCCACTTCCTAATTGTTGTGTGTTTCATTTATTTATTTTTATTTTTTGCTTTTCCTTTTCGTTTTCAAATAAGGTTTTAACATCCAAACATTTAACTTGTCCTTTTTTTTAAAAAAAAAAAGATCATGAATACATTTATGCCATTATGGGATTCAGTGTATTTATTTATACAAATTGGAGTGCTTACATCTTACTAATTAACAGGGAGCCTTTACCTCATTTAACCAATTACAGTGTTAAGACATTTGTATTCTACACCTCATAGATCCAATTTGTACTTGCAATATGCTCCATAGGTGTGGTCCCCTAGTAACCCTCCCTCTATCAACGCAGCCCCCTCCTTACCCTTTTTCTCCCCTTCCCTCCTTCATCCTATGCTGTAGTTGTGATTCATCTTTTATATGAAAGTGTGAGTGATTATAAATTGGTTTCAAAGTAGTACTGAGTATATTGGATATTTTTTTTCCATTCCTGAGATACTTTACTAAGTAGAATATTTTCTAGCTCCATCCATGTAAACATAAAAGAAGTAAAGTCTCCATTTTTTTTAATGTTGCATAGTATTCCATGGTATACATATACCATAATTTATTAATTTATTCATGGGTCGATGGGCACTTGGGCTTCTTCCATGACTTGGCAATTATGAATTGAGCTACAGTGAACAATCTGTGCAAATATCTTTGTTGCCAAATGATTTTTGGTCTTTGGATATACACCTAGGAAAAAAAACAAGTGATCCCAATTCATTGTGGGCAAGAGATAAGAACAGAAGCTTCTCTGAAGAAGACAGGTGCATGGTCTACAGACATGAAAAAACTCATCATCTTTACTCATCAGAGAAATGCCAATCAAAACCACTCGATGCCATCTAACTCCAGTAAGAGTAGCCCACATCACAAAATCCCCAAACTGCAGATGTTGGCGTGGATGTGTAGAAAAGGGAACACTTCTGCACTGCTGGTGGGAATGCAAGCTAGTATGTTCTTTTTGGAAGGAAGTTTGGAGAACACTCAGGGATCTAAATGTAGACCTGCCGTTTGATCCTGTTGTGTGTTTTAAATCTTTACACAAATAATATGACATACATTGTGTTCCTGGCATTTTCTTTTTCCCATATATCACATTTATAATGTGCATATTGATATTTATAGGTAAAATCAATATGTTAATTACTTCTTAGTAACATTTTACATAAATATATACAATATCCCTCTACTGGTAAATACTTCAGTATTTTCCAGTTTTTTGCTATTATAAACAGTATGTTGGTGAAAATCATTGTTTATATTTCCTTGTACACATGTAGCAGAAGTTCCTTGGGAACATGTATCTAGAAGTGAATTGCAAAGTGTAGTGTGCTATCTTTACCTTTAAGCTGGTGACTACTTTTTTAAAATGAATTTACCAGTTTTACAGGCTTCTAGGATTTCATGCATTTTTCTTCATAGCCTTGTAGACACTAGATATTATTATACTTCAACATTTCAGTCAGTTATGGGTATAGATCCAATTCCATTCTTTTTTTGTATTATAAAATATTTTCCATAGTTAAAAGAGTACATGTAGGGAGTTAAAAGAGGTCAGGTAGGAGGATCAACTTGAACACGCTTCAACATCTCAGGAAATTTAAACTGCAAGTTGGCCAAGATGAGAGCAGAAAAGCAGTACACCCAGGATTTGTTTTCAGGTCATCTACATCCAGAGTCTGCACCCTACTTTGTGTAGGTTCACTATGAAATGGGCAAACTATGTGATTACACTGTCTTCCCACTTGAGAAAATGAATGTTTACAATACATTTTATAAGATAAGACAGGAAGAACCAAGAACAGCGGTTCTCAACCTGTGAGTTGTGACCCACAAGAACTGTGTTAAAGGGTCGCAGCATTAGGAAGGTTGAGACTCACTGGCCAAGAAGATCCTTGCTTCATCTCACAGAGCTAGACAAACTGTAGAACATCGAAGGCAGGAAAACGTGAGGGAATTTCAAGGTGAATTCCTAACCAACCTTGAATAAAAGCAGGACTTTTTTAAGAATACAGAGTCAACTATGTAGCGGAACAGCATCCTTGCATGACTGTGAAGTTGGTGATTTTAACTGTATAGTGTACCCCACGTGGAATCTTGACATCAGACAGAACAGCATGAAGGAAAAGAAGCTTGGGGTACAGTCCTAGAAGCCTTTCCTGCATTGATACCAGGGCCTGTATGCGACATGGATTCCTTTTTGTTTGCTTTTTGAGGCAGGGTCTTACTCTGTTGCCCTGGCTAGAGGGAAGGGGCATCATCATAGCTCACAGCAACCTCTAACTCCCAGGCTCAAGTGATTCTCTTGCTTTAGCCTCCTGAGTAGCTAAGATTCCAGGTACCTGGCACCGCACCCAGCTAATTTTTCTACTTTTTGTAGAGATAGGCATCTCACTCTAGCTCAGGCTGGTCTTAAAAATCTGGAGAGTTTTCTATTTTTAGTAGAGATTTGTTTCACTCTTGGTCAGGCTGGTCTTGAACTCCTGAGCTCAGGCAATCCACCCACCTTGGCCTCCCAGAGTTCTGGGATTATAGGGGTGAGCCACTGTGCCCAGCCACCAGAATGGTTTCATCAGACCCAAAAGAAACTTCATGCCAATGAGCCATCACTCCCCTCTAGCACTCTTTTAACATTTCCTTGGGAAATGCTGATCTGATTTTGGTCTCCTTTTGGATTTGCTTGCTCTGGACATTTCATATCAGTAGAATGATGCAGCATATAGTCTTTCTTGTCTGGCTGCTTTCACTTAGCACAGATTTCATATTACGCTGTGAATTTGTGTATCATTCTTTTTAAGGGTAATATTCTATCATATTGGTGTCGTATTTTGTTTATCCACTCATCAGTTGGTGAGCATTTGGTCTGTTGCCATTTTTTTGGCTGTCATGAATAATGCTGTTAACATTCACACAAGTTTCTGTGTGTGGAAACATGCTTCATTTATCTAGGGTATGTATGTGGGGGTGAATTTGTGAGTCATATAGTAACTCAATGATCATCTTTTCTTTTTTTTTTGAGACAGAGCCTCAAGCTGCCACACTGGGTGGAGTGCTGTGGCATCATAGCTCACAGCAACCTCCAACTCCTGGGCTCAAGCAATTCTCCTGCCTCCACTTTTCAAGTAGCTGGGACTATAGGTGCCTGGCTAATTTTTGGTTGCAGCTGCCACTGTTTGGTGGGACCGGGCTGTTTGAACCTGCCAGCTCAGGTCTATGTGGCTGGCGCCTTAGCTGCTTGAGCCACAGGTGCTGAGCCTCAATGCTCATATTTTTTGAGGAAGTGCCAAACTGTTGTCCAAAGTGGCTACATTATTTTATATTACCATCAGCAGGGCATGAGGGTTTGAATTCCTCCACATACTCAACATATGTTTGATTATAGGTATATCCTGGTGGATGTGAAGTGAGATTTCATGTTTTTGATAATGTGTTTCTTTGGTGATGTTGAGCTTATTGGCCAGTTGTATATGTTCCTTGGACAAATGTCTCCTCAAATACTTTCTTCATTTGTTTTTAATTTTTATTTTTAATTGTAAATTGACAAATTATAGTTGCATATATTTGATGGGTACAGAGTGATACTGATGTATACGTGTGTCCTTATGCCAATACTACATTGTCTTGATTAGTATAGCTTTTTATTAGGTTTTGAAATCAGGATGTGTGAGTCCCCCAACTTTGTTGTTGTTTTCCAAGATTCTGAGTGTTCTGGGTCCCTTGTAATTTCCTATGAATTTTAAGATAAGCTTGAATACGTCTGTAAAAGAGCCAATGTGGCCTTTAGTAGGGATTGCTTTGAATATATAGGTCTATTTGGAAACTGTTGTCATCTTAACAGTGTTAAGTCTTACGATACATGAACGAGGGATATCCTTCAGTTTATTTCGGTGTTCAGTAGTTTTCATCATACAAGTTTTGTACTTCATTTGTGAGTGTTGTTTTTTGATGCTATTGTAAATGAAATTCTTTTAATTTTATCTTTAGATTATTTATTGCTAGTGTAGAGAAATGTAATTGGTTTTAGTACATTAATTTCTTTGTTTTTTTGAGAGACACAGTCTCACTATGTTGCATCAGTAGAGTGTTGTGGTGTCAGAGCTTACAGCAACCTTTAACTCTTGGGCTTAAGTGATTCTCTTGCCTCAGCCTCCCAAGTAGTTGGGACTACAGGTGCCTGCCACAATACCCGGCTATTTTTGTTGTTGTTGAAGTTGTCATTGTAGTTTAGCAGGCCCTGGCCAGGTTCAAACCTGCCTGCTTTGGTGTACGTGGCCAGCACCCTAACCATTCAGCTATGGGCACCTAGCCAGTACATTGATTTTTGTACCCTGCCACTTGCCAAACTCATTTTTTACCTCTAATTTTCTTTTCTTTCTTTCTTTTTTTTTTTTTTGGTGTGTCTGTATTCCGTAGGATTTTTTATGAAGATAGTTTTGCTCATTTTCCCCCCATCTAAATGCCTTTTATTTCATTTTCCTAATTGCTCTGGCTGAATAGTTTTTTAGCATATAGGTGAAGAGAGTGGACAACTATGTCTTGATCCTGAAAGCTTTCAGGAATCTTTCACTATTAGATGTGATGTTAATGCAGATCTTTTGTAGATGCCCTTTATCAGGTTGAGGATGTTTCCTTCTATTCCTAGCTTATTGAATATTTTTATGTCATGAAAGGGTATTGGATTTTTGCCAAATACTTTTTGTGTGTATTGAAATGATCGTGCTTTTTGTCTTTCATTATATTAATATAATTTTACAGATTTTTATATGATAAACTTTGCATTATTTGGATAAATCTCATTTGGTTGTGGTGTATAATTCATTTTATATGCCACTGCATTTGGTTTGCTAATAATTTTCTTCAGTTTGACATCTATATTCATAAGCCCATAGATCTTTGATTTTCCTTTCATGTGATCTCTTTATCTGGTTTTGAAATCAGGGAAATATTTGCTTCATGGCTGAGTTGGAAAGTGTTCCCTTGTCTTCTGTTTTCGGGAGAGTTTATGAACAACTGTTACTAAATTCTTTAAGTCTGGTTCGGGCCTATAGCTCAGCGGCTAGGGCGCTAGCCACACACATCAGAGCTGGTGGGTTTGAATCCAGCCTGGGCCTGCTAAACAATGACAACTGCAACAACAACAAAAAAATAGCCGGGTGTTGTGGCAGGCGCCTGTAGTCCTAGTTTGGGATTGGGAATACACATATACCAAAAAAAAGAAAAGAAAATTAGAGGTAATAAATGAGTTGAGCAAGTGGCAGGGTACAAAAATCAATGTAATGCCTAGGTGCCTATAGTTCAGTGGTTAGGGTGTTGGCCACGTACTCCGAGGCAGGCAGGTTTGAACCTGGCTGGGGCCTGCTAGACTACAATGACAACTGCGATACCAAAAAAATACAGCCAGGCGTTGTGGCAGGCACCTGTATTCCCAACTACTTGGGAGGCTGAGGCAAGAGAATCACTTAAGTCCAAGAGTTTGAGGTTGCTGTGAGCTGTGATGCCTTGGCACTCCACCCAGGGTGACATAGTGAGACTCTTGTCTCAAAAAATAAATGAATAAATAAATTCTTTTTTTTTTTTTTTTTTTTTTGAGACGGGGCCTCAAGCTATCCCCCTGGGTAGAGTGCCATGGCATCACACCTCATAGTAACCTCCAACTCCTAGGCTCAAGCGAGTCTCCTGCCTCCGCCTCCCAAGTAGCTGGGACCACCGGCGCCTGCCACAACACCCGGCTATTTTTTGGTTGCAGGCATCATTGTTGTTTGGTGGGCCTGGGCTGAGGATTCGAACCCGCCACCTTAGGTGTACGTGGCTGGTGCCTTAGTCGATTGAGCCACAGGCGCCAAGCCAAATAAATAAATTCTTTAAGTCTTTGATAGAATTGATCAATGATGCCATTTTTGTCTTGGTTTCTCTTTGTGGGCATTTTTTTGGTTTTGTTTTGTGAGTTTTTATTATGTTTTGTGTTGCTGAGGCTGGAGTGCAATGATACCATTATAACTTGTTGCAGGCTTAACTCTTGGGCTCAAGGGATCCTTCTGCTTCAGCTTTCAGAATAGCTTAGAACTTAATGTTCACATCATGCCTAATTTTTTATTTTTTGTAGAAACAGAGTCTCTCTACATTGCCTAATTTGGTGTTGAACTCATGGCCTCAAGTGATCCTCCTGCCTTTCCTAGAGTGCTGAGATTATGGTTTGAGCTACCACACTATGCTAGTTTTTTGATGACTAGTTCAGGCTCTTTGCTCATTAAAGATCTGTCTGGATTGTCTCTTTCTTCTTAAGTCAGTTTTGGTAGTTTGCATTTTTTAGGTATTTGTTCATGTCACATAAGTTTTCTAATTTGCAGTCAAATAATTACTTGTAGTAATTCCTTATATTCTTTTTTTTATAAGATTGATGTTAGTGTTTTCATTTTCATTTTTGATTTCTAAAAATTTGCCTATCCTTTAATTTCCAAAGCATGCTCATTTACATATTGACCAACTGACTGCCTCTTATGACAGTTGAGGACATTTATGTTATTCTAGCTACACAAAAGGAGAACAGATGTGGTAAAATAGCATTAAGGTACTGCCTTGCCTGAAACTACAAGATTCTGTGTGTGTGTACTTAAAATTGCTTTATTCCAATTTCATTCTTTTGGCTGAACTTTGTGTATCTGCCCTAGTTCTTATGTTCTTCTCTCATATGGCATCATTATCCAGTTATTCGAGCCAAAGCTGCTCCACCTTCACTAGTCCCCCCCACCTCTAGCTACCAGCTGTTAAAAGATACTTGCTAAATTTTTCTGGAAATGATCTTCTCTGTTAGAGTTCCCTTTTGGAAGTCCACTTCTTCCTAAATCTGGCATGTGAGATTTTAATTGCTCTGCTGTAATTTGCTCTTCTTCAGTCAGTGGTGACAGCTCCAGGTCTGTTTGGTTTTGTAGTTTTGTATCATGTTCATAGTTGTCTTATTCATAGTAGCACAAAAGCCTGTGTACGAAGTTTGGTATTGAGACTATATTGCTGGTATTTCTTTTAAGAGTGTAACTGGCTTTTTCTTACCTGCTGGATCAGGATGGTTAGTTTTGATTTCGTATTCCAGCCTGAACTGAAAGTAATCCAGATCAGAGTCAGCTTTCTGGAATATCCGTTCCAGTTTATTGACCTCCACTTCCATGTTGAATGGCTGACCTCATTTCTGATTTTATTATTTATTTATTTTGAGAGAGTCTTATTCTGTTGCCCTGAGTAGAGTGCCATGGCATCATAGCTCACAGCAGTCTCAAACTATTGGGCTTAACCTCCTGCTTCAGCCTCCCAAGTAGCTGGGACTACTGCTGCCTGCTTGCCACCACATTGCCTGGCAGATTTTTCTGTTTTTAGTAGAGATGAGGGTCTCACTTTTGCTCAGGCTGGTCTTAAACTCCTGAGCTCAAGTGATCCACCCACCTTGGCCTTCCAGAAAGTTAGGATTATGGGTGTGAACCATCACTTTCAGCCCTCATTTCTAATTTATTTATTTTTTTGTAGAGACAGAGTTCACTTTATTGCCCTTGGTAGAGAGCCATGGCGTCACAGTTCACAGCAACCTCCAACTTCGGGGCTTAAATGATTCTCTTGTCCGAGCCTCCTGAGTAGCTGGGACTACAGGCGCCTGCCACAATGCCTGGCTATTTCTTGGTTGCAGTTCGGCTAGGGCTGGGTTTGAACCTACCACCCTCAGTATATGGGGCCGGCACCCCACTTACTGACCCACAGGCGCCATCCCCTCATTTCTAATTTTAATAATATGAATCGTTGATCTTTTTTTCTTGGTTCATCTGATTTCACTCAAAGTTTGTTAGTTTTGCAGATGTTCAAATAAACTTGGTTTTGTTGATTATTCTCTATAATTTTTCTAGTTTTTTATTTCATTTATTTCTATTTTAATCTTCATTACTTCCTTCTTGCTTTGAATTTATTTTACTTTTCTTTCTCTCTTTTTTTTTTTTTTTTTTTTTTTGAGACAGATCCTCAAGCTGTTGCCCTGGGTAGAGTACTGTGGCATCATAGCTCACAGCAACCTCAAACTTCTGGGCTCAAGCGATTCTCTTGCCTCAGCCTCCCAAATAGCTGGGACTACAGGCACCCACCCCAACACCCGGCCATTTTTTGGGTGTAGCTGTCATAGTTATTTGGCAGGCCGAGGCCGTATTCTAACCTGCCAGCTCCAGTATATGTGGCTGGTGCCTTAGCCACTTGAGGTACAGGTGCCAAGCCTTATTTTACTTTTCTAATTGAAGGTATAATATTAGGTTATCAATTTAAAATAATTTTTAATGTAGGCATTTACAGATTTCTAAGTACTGTCTTCAATGCATGTCATAAGTTTTGTATGTTGTGTTTCCTTATCTTAAGGTATTTTCTGGCCAGACACAGAAAATTTTCTATTCCTTTAATGTTACAGAATTCTGTTTGTGTGATTTAGGCCTCTTTAAATATGAGGCTTGTTTTATGCCCTAACATGGTCTGTCCATATAAACTTAGGAACAGCATTCTGCTGTTGCTGAATGAAGTGACTGTGGCTGTGTCAGGTCTGGTTGGTCTCTTCGTGTTCAGGTGTTCTGTCTCCTTCCTGTTCTTCCTTTGTCTTGTTCATGGTATTGTTGATGGTGCACCTTTTGGAGACAGAGCCTCAAGCTGTCCCCCTGGGTAGAGTCCTGTGGCATCACAGCTCACAGTAACCTCCAACTCCTGGGCTCAAGCAAGTCTCCTGCCTCCGCCTCCCAAGTAGCTTGGGACCACAGGCTCCCACCACAACACCTGGCTATTTTTTTGGTTGCAGCCATCATTGTTGTTTGGTGGGCCTGGGCTGGATTTGAACCTGCCACCTTAGGTGTATGTGGCTGGCACCTTAGCCACTTGAGCCACAGGCGCCAAGCCGATGGTGCACCTTTTGGTGTTTCCAACTATGAGTGTTGAATTGCTTATTTCTCCTGTCACTTTTTTTATTACATATGATTTGGTTGTCTGTTACACTCATTAATATTAATAATTGGTATTTCTTCTTGACACATTGATCCTTTTAATATAAAATGTCCTCATGTCTCTAATAAACATTTTTGTCTGAAAGTCTGTTTTGTCTGATATTAATGTGGTCTATCTTTTGGTTATAGTTTACAGGGTATATCTTTTATTAGTACTTTAAACTATCTGTCTTGTTCTATTGTTATTTAGAGATAGGAACTTGGTCTGTTGCTTGGATTGGAGTGCATTGGTGCAATTACATCTTTACCATCACCTTGAACTCTTGAGCTGAAGCAGTCCTCCTGCCTCAGCCTCCCAAAGTGCCAGGATTACAGGCACAAGCCACTGCACCCAGCCTTTTTTGTGTCTTTGAATCTAAAGTGTCTCTCTTGTGTATAGCATATACGTATTTGGATCATGCTTTTAAAAAAATGCATTCTGCCAGTCTCTGCTATTTGAGAATTTAATCCATTTATGAAATGAAGCCTGCTGCCATTTTGTTATTTTCTATATGTCTTATCTCTTTTTTCTTTTTCTGTTCTGCCATTGTTGCTTTTGTGTGTGTGTGTTGGCTATTTTCTAGAGCAAAAATCTAGTGATATTTTAATTTCTTTGTAATTTACTTTACTGTATGCAGATATTTTGGAATTCTTTTCTTAGTGGCTGCCCTGGAGATTATAACTACCATCTTTTATGTACTGGAAGTTCTCCTGAGGAAAGAGGAGTGAATTGGGTGATGGGAGGTGGGCAGCAGCACTGACAGTTTTTTTTTTTTTTTTGGACGCTTCTTTGGTCTAGTATGTCACTGATATTATTTTAAGAAACCAGAAAAATGGCAGAAATGAAAACCAAGACAGCAAAGTAGAAAAACATTTCTCCCTTCTGTGATGGAGACTCTGTCTCAGGGAACATAAACCCAGGCTTTAAGCAACCTGGAGAGAGTCTAAAGCACAAGGAATTAGAAGTGAATTTGTTGGTAATATTAATAGTTGCATACCAACGGGGTGGGGGTTCAGAGACTGATTCCACCAACAGTTGTCATTTTAACTGGATGTGCAGAAAACCTCTGCATTGGGGTCCATTTCTGGCCCTCTCCTTAAATTCAGCAGGATTATTTCAGCATGTGGAGTGGGGGAGTACCAAAACTCTGTCTGTATTAGTCTTCTTTTATATTACAGTGCTGTGTTTATTTTATGATATAACTAAATGTTCTTCATGTAAAAGTGCTTTCTTTGAAACATGGAAATTTTTTAAGCTGCCTTTTTCTTAACGTACACCTTAACTTTTTATAAGCAGTCAGGTAAGCATCATCATAAATTTTAGATTTTCATGTCAGCAGGCTGGTATTTGTGGTTTTGCTTTCTTTCTGTAAAATGTTAATTACAAATCCCTTTTCTCTTTTCATGCTAAGGATTATGTCTTATTTTCTACATGAAAAAAATTAAATATTTTATGTTCAAATAAAAGTGGAAAACCTGAATGGCTCTTACCTCCTGCAAAGATTTAAAACATGGCATTTCAATAGTTTTGAGACCTATGAGGTTAGAGAACTAAGTTCGTGGACTCTTCCTAGAAAAAGTACTACATACCTCATTGTCGAATATCACTACAGTCACCTTTGAAGTACACCTGTTGGCTGTTTGGTGACTATTTGTGATATTCAGTAATGAGGTATGTAGTGCGTTTACTAGAAAGAGTTTGGAAACTTATCAGACCTCATACAGCAACAGCTTTGATGGCCATTTCAGAAAAAGAATTCCAAAATTACTTTGAAGGATGGAGTAGGTGCTGGTATTAGTGTGTAGCTTCCTAAGGGGAGGACTTTGAAGTTGACAGGAGTCATATTCAGCAGTGAGGTGTGTAGCACTTTTTCTGGGATGAGCTTGTGAACATCTGTTTTTACATGTATTTGGAAAGTGCATATGGAGTGTCTTCACTGTAGGTGCTTCTGAGTACCATTCTATAGCTTCCTGAATTTTACTCTCTTTGAAGGCTTCTATCATATGAATATTAAAAATTTTCCCCAAGGGATTATGTGGTGTATCATTGTGGCCATCTTTTTTTCCTGCTTTATTAACTGGTGCTGCTGCTCTTAAGTAGCACCATTGTATGTCTTCTGCAGTGTGGAGTTGACTTATATTGGCATTTCAGACTTTGTTTAAACTACTTAATTTTTCCACAGATACTTTGAAACATATGTTTCAATTTCAGGTATCGTTTTGCCATGGGAACACCAATATTTTCTTCACAGATTATTCTCTTTACTTTTCTGGGAAGTTTTGGGATGGCGGAGTCAAGAGGACTTGTGAAGTGTGTAGTTATATAGATCTGGACAATTTCATTAATTGAACTGCAACTTTGGCTAGTTCAAATTCACATTTAAATTTCACCTAGTCTTTTAATTTTTTAAATATTAAATTCCAACTATTTGTTTAAAGTCTCTAAAAAAGAAAATTGCACTTATCTGTTCATATGCACAGAATCTGATTTCAGGTACATGAAACATGTAGAACATAGGGCCCAAAATGAAGCCTGCTGTATGGAAGCTGTGTTGTTCATGGTTATTGTTTTTTGCTCCAGTGTTTTGCAATACACTGTAGTCCCGGTCTTATCAGTTAACAGTACATTATGAGTAAGTGAAATAATGCAAATTACAGTTCTTTAATCTAGTTTAACTACAATGGTACTTTGATAAAATGGTCAATAACCAGCTTCTGCACTGACAAAAAAATTCATGTATCATGTGCTTGGAGAATCTTTTTTTTAAAAAAGCATCTGTTTTTAAGTGTAGATATCTGAATAGAATAGTAATGTTTTCCTTTATGTAAGTGTAAACTTTTTAAATGCCAAATATTTTCACTTGCATGTAGTAATCTAGAAAATATTCAGTGATTTTGAAAACCAGTTGCATTTAACCAGCCTCAAATTGTGCAACCATGATGTATAAGAATTAGAAATGGAAAAAAGCCTATAGCAATCTAGTTCAGATTGATAATTCAGTTTTAATAATATATAAAAACTTTGCTTCAGTATTCTATTCTCTCCCTTTTCTGTTCTCTTAATGTCACACAAATTATGCCTTTATACATTATGTGCCCATCATCACAGATTTATAACTATAGCTTTAACTAACTTTCTCTTCTCTCCCAGCTTTAGTAAGGTATAACTGGCAAATGAAAATTGTGTATATTTATAGTGTACACTGTGATGTTTTGATATATGTGTATATTGTGAAATGATGAAATCAAACTAATGTATCTGTCAGCTCACGTTTAGTTTTTGTGGTGAGAACATTTAAGATCTCTTAACAGTTTATAACTATATAATATGTTGTGATTAACTGTAATAACCATGTTTCTATACAGTAGATCTCCAGAAATTATTCAGACTATCTGAAATTTTGTATCTTTCGACCAACATCTTTCCATCTCCCCATTCAGTTTTTTTTTTTTTTTTTTGGGAGACAGAGCCTCAAGCTGTCACCCTGGGTAGAGTGCTATGGCATCACAGCTCACAGCAACCTCCAACTCCTGGGCTCAAGCGATTCTCCTGCCTCTGCCTCCCTAAGCTGGGATTATAGGCGCCCACCACAGCGCCCAGCTATTTTTTTGTTGTTGTTGTTGCAGCCAGCATTGTTGTTTGGTGGGCTGGGGCTGGATTCAAACCCACCAGCTCAGGGGTATGTGGCTGGTGCCTTAGCCGCTCAAGCCGAGCCTCCCCCTGCAGTTTTATCTTTTATTCAGGAGAAAAGGTTGTAGACAAAAATAAACTCTTTTATATTTACCTATGTAGTTAACGTTTTCTGGTGTTCTTTGTTACTTCATATGGATTAAAGTACTGTGTTCTGTCCTTTCATCCTTTCATGTCAGCTTGAAGAATTAACTCTCTTTAGTATTTCTTGTAGGGCAGGTCCCCTAGGGATAACTCAATTTTTATTTATCTGGGAATGTCTTAATTTCTACCTTTACAGTTTTTCTTTTCTTCTTCTTCTTTTTTTTTTTTTTTTTGAGATGGAGTCTCTATTGCCCTGGGTAGAGTGCTGTTGCATCATAGCTCACAGCAACCTCAAACTCCTGGGCTCAAGCAGTCCAGGACTGAGGACTTGCCTCAGTCTCCCACGTAGCTGGGACTATAGGTGCCTGCTTACTACACTCAGCTAGTTTTTCTGTTTTTAGTAGAGATGGGTCTCACCTTTGCTCAGACTGGTCTCAAACTTATGAGCTTAGGCAATTCACCCACCTCAGCCTCTAGGAGTGCTAGGATTACAGTCTTGAGCCACTGTGCCCAGCTTCCCTCCCCTCTCTTTTTTTTTTTTAAAGTAGAGACAGGGTCTCTATTGCACAGGTACAGCACAGAGGTGCAGTCACAGCTCACTTATAACCTTGAACTCAATTCCTGGGCCCAAACAATCCTTCTGCTTCAACCTCCCAGAGCTCTGGAATTACAGATATAAGCTACTGCACCTGGCCTTGCCTTCATGTTTGAGGGATAGTTTACTAATGTAAAATTCTTGAGGGTTTTTTTTTTTTTGAGCACTTTTAATAAGTCAGCTTCCTGTCTTTTGGCTGCATTGTTTCTGCTAAAAATCAGGTGTTAATCTTACTGAAAATCCCTTGTGACATGGGATGGTTGCTTTTCTCCTGTACTTGGTTGTAGGAGATTGTCTCTGTCCTTTGATACTCAAGGATGTGTTGTGGTGTACTGTCCAAGGGTTTATCCTACTTGGAGTTCATTTTTTTGCATGTGTAGATTAATGTTTTTCAGAATTTTCTGCCATTCAAAATTGCTTGTCTTTTTCTTTCCTTTTCTCTGGAACTTCTAGTATACATAGTTGACTGTGCTGTCTCCTAGAGGTCTCTGAACTCTTATTTTCATTTTTTCTTTTGATCTCAGGGCCCAATATTCAGGCTCACTGATTATTTTCTTTCATTGTTTGGTTCTGCTGTTGAGCCCTATAGTGAATTTTTCATTTCAGTTATTCTAGTTTATACCTGCAGAATTTCTAATTGGTTCTTTTGTAATTTCTGTCTCTTTATTGATACTCTTCTATTTGGTGAGACCTTTCATTCCTTAGCTGTGGTTTTCTTTAGCTCTTGCAACGTAATTAAAATAACTGGAGTTAGGGGCCAGGCTTGGTGAAGCACATCTGTAATCTTAGCAGTTTGAGAGGTTGAGGTGGGAGGATTGCTTGAGGCCAGGAGTTCAAGACCAATTGAGCAAGAGTCAGAGTACGTTTGAGTCAGAAGAATCACATGAGCTATATGATGATGCCATTGCATTCTAGCCTCAGGTGACAGACAGGAACATAGTGTTGGGCTGATTATAGGCTCAAGCCTAGCAATTTGGAAGACTGAGGTGGGAGTTTCACTTGAAGCCGGGAGTTTAAGACCAGCTTGAGCAACATAGCAAGATCTCAACAAAATATTAAAGAAATTGCTGGCCATGGTAGTGTATTTCCAGCTACTTGGGTGGCTGAAACAGGAGGATTGCTTGAGCCCAGGAGTTTGAGGTTACAGTGATTTGTGATAATGCCACTGTATTCTGCTCTGGGTGACAAGACAGTCTCTGGATATAACAAGCTATAATTTGTTTCTGAACGTGTCTTGCAAATTTTTTGTTAAATTGGACTCTTTAATGTGGTAAGACTAGAAATCAAATTATATCTTCTCCAAGGATTAATTGTTGCTATTTGTTCATGTGGTGGCTTTTCTCAACTAATTCTGTGAAGTTTGAACTTATTCTCGTATGTGGTTATTGAAGTCTTGTACTTGGTTATCTTAGTGGTTAGCTGATTATTGGACAGAAATTGCCTTACATGCCTAAAACCAGGGAGTCTCCTAGTCTTTACCAAGGAGCCCAGTATGCCTCCCCCACCACACCAGTCAGTCACAGCTCCAGAGGAATCTCATTCCCTGTTTCTGTAGAGTCTCAAGGTTAATCAGAAGCGAGAGATTTGGGCTATGTAAGGTCTTTTTTTTTTTTCCCCCCCAAGCATGAGATGACCTTCCCAGGAATATACTGAGCTTTTAAAGCTCTCGAGAGCTATCTCATTCCCCAGCCTTTTCTTTTAAGCTTTTTTGGTCTGCCTCTTGCTTCCCTAAACTATCATCTATTGCCTCTGGCACATAAGATGTTTAATAATTGCCTCTGATTGTTTTTGAATAAACTTCCCCTGGATTCAACCTGAGAAAACTGATGTAAAAATTTTAAAAGGGAAAAATAAACTTCCCCTGAGGAATGGTGTTCACACTGGGTTAGAGCTCTGAGGGAGGTCAAATAAAGACAGCCTTGTGAGTGAGGCCTTACAGCAACCACCTGAAAAGTCAAATGATGCCAGTTCTGGGAGCTGGGGCTTCAGTTTCAACTGTGTTGTCACTCTCTTGGCTTTTAGGCTGCTAATTTTCACTGTGATTATAGGTTGTTGGTTTTCAGGGTTATAGCAGAGCTGGGGGTGGTGGTGGAATAGTGTAAGTTAAAAGGACATAAAGTGTGATGTTCTTACCTAGATTCAGTTGCTTATTTTTGTTTTTAGAATAAATGTTCTCTACATTACTGTAAGCCTTTGTTTACTTTCCAGAGCTCTGAAAAAGTTTGATTTTGATAATTTGTGCCAGTGTTCTCATTGAGTTTACATAGGAAGAATTTTTGGAAATCCTTTCTCTGCTGTTTCACTGGTATGTACCATCCTGATCACTGATCCTTTTCCTCACCCTCTCCATGACCTTTTTTTTTTTTTAATTTTGTAATATATCTAGCAAAGGCTATAAACTACTCTCTGAGGATGGATTTTAAGTGCATTTTATGAGTTGTGAGGTCTTTTTAATTATTATGCAGTTGGAACTGTTTTCTAATTTCCATTGAACGTCTTATTAACCCCTGAAGAAGTGTGATTTACCTTCAAAATATTTGGGACTTTTTAGTGCTTCTTTTAGTTAGCTTTTTGTTATGGATTTTTATCTTAATTCCTCTATGCTCATAGAACATCCTCCATATAATTTCAGTATGAAATTGGTTAAGATTGCCTATGGTCCAGCATATGCTCTATTTTGTTAAATATTCTATAAATACTTGTAAAGAAAGTGTATCATACAGCTGTTGGATGTATTATTCTGTTTATGTTGTTAGGTTACAGTGGTTAATTTTACATTTCAGTTCTGTATTTTTTAGGGGTGTAAGAGAGAATTTGCATATGAGAGAATTTGTCGTGTCAGTTACTAAGAGATGTGTGTTAAAATCTCTAGCTATGGGCTCGGCACCTGTGGCTCAATCGGCTAAGGCGCCAGCCACGTACACCTAAGGTGGCGGGTTCGAATCCCCAGCCCGGGCCCGCCAAACAACAATGATGGCTACAACCAAAAAATGGCCGGGCGTTGTGGTGGGCACCTGTGGTCCCAGC
>CAUYQV010112295.1:0-45858 GCA_963574575.1 Galagoides demidoff
TGGTCCCAGCTACTTGGGAGGCGGAGGCAGGAGACTCGCTTGAGCCCAGGAGTTGGAGGTTGCTATGAGCTGTGATGCCATGGCACTCTACCCAGGGGGATAGCTTGAGGCTCCGTCTCAAAAAAAAAAAAAATAGAATTGAGTTGATGAAATTAAAAAAGTACCACAGTGCATCGCAAGTAGCAAAGTGTTGCACAACTTTTTCATTTGTCTGTATGTGCTTGTGTGCTTGTATTCATGCACATCTGGAGGAATGCAGATGTGCAATGTCAAGGTATTTCTTTCTCTGTGTCACATTGAACAGTCTAAAAGCCCAAGCTCCAGTGTGAGGGCAGAATTGTTGGGTTACGGGTACGCATATTTTGAGCTTTACCAGATACCACCAACTTGCTCTCTAAAGTGGCTGGACAGATCCTTCACCACCAGTTTTCACATAATGGTTGTTAATATTAGACTTGAAATGATCTTGTTTTAATTTGCATTCTGTTCCTTTGCAACATCCTGGATATCTCCCCTGATTTTGCCTATCCGTCTCCTTTTGTAGCTTTCTACTGGCTGGCTGCCTTTTTTTTGAAAATATTTTTAAGAGATACAAGTCATTCTTTGTTTACATGTGTTATAAATAATTTCTCCCAGTCTGTGGTTGGCCATTATCTTTGTGTATGATATGGCTTATTGGGACAACAGTTGTACATTTTAACACAGTCAAGTGTATCATTCTTTTCCTTTATGGCTTGTATTTGTATCTTGTTTAAGAGGGCCTTTCCTTCCTTGAGGTCATACAGCTATTTCCCTATTTTAAAAGTTTTAAACAATTTTATGTTTTTGTAGTCTTTTAATCTAGCTGCAATTGTTTTGTCTTTGATGTGACATAGATATCAAATTGTGTTTTAATTTTTCCTTGTGAGTAGTTATCCCTGTAGCAGTTATTTCTTATTTCTTGATTTCCAATGATTTTTTTTTAAGTGTGAAAGCTGTCACTTATCAATTTTCCTTCTGTATGTAGGTCTGTCTGTCTCTAGGGTGTCTGTTTCATCTGTCTATTAGTTTCTCCTTGTGCCGTCTCACACTGTCTTAGTTCCTACAGCTTTTATTAAGTATAACATCTGGTAGGGTGAATCCCCTGATTTGTTTCTTTTTCAAATGTGTCTTTGGCTGTTTTTCCACTCTTGTTCTTCCCAGAGACCTTTAGGATCAACTGGTTAGAGTCTGTGGAAATCCTTGCTGGGTTTTGAATAGAATTGAGTTGATTTATGGATTAATTTGGGGAAGACTGCCATCTTCGTCATTTTGAGTTTTCCCCACTCATGATCATAGTCTTTCTCTCTTAATTTATTGCTTCTTTTATATATTTTAGCTTTATAATTTGTACCATAAACGTCTTACACATTTTTTGTTTAAATTTATTCATAAGTTTTCTACAGTTTTTGTTGTTGTTATATATGGTGTGGGTATATCCAATTTCTAAGTTTTTATTACTGGCATC
This sequence comes from Galagoides demidoff, assembly GCA_963574575.1. Lineage (NCBI taxonomy): Eukaryota > Metazoa > Chordata > Mammalia > Primates > Galagidae > Galagoides > Galagoides demidoff. The sequence goes on from CAUYQV010112295.1 coordinate 1,487, forward strand.
TAGGCATGTTGTTAAATTTTATATATTGATCCAGTTTCTAGCATCTTGCTGATCTCTTACTAGTTTTGTTTATTTTTCATTAATTTATTTTTGAGACAGAGTCTCACTTACATCGCCCTCAGTAGAGTGCTGTGGCGTCACAGCTCACAGCAACCTCAAATTCTTCAGCTTAAGCGATTCTCTTGCCTCAGCCTCCCAAGTACCTGGGACTACAGGTGCCCACCACAACGTCTGGCTGTTTTTTGTTGCAGTTGATTAGCTGGCCTGGCCCAGATTCAAACCTGCCACCCTTCGTGTATGTGGCTGGTGCTATAACCACTGTGCTACGGGAGCCAAGCCTCTAGTTTTAAATTGTCCCTTACATTTTGTTTAATCTTATCCTTTACAAATGATGAAAACTTTTCCTGCCTTTCCACTTCTTGTCTCTTTTATTTATTTTTTGCATCTTGCTGTGAAGTCCAGATCAGTCAGCTCTACCCAGGGGGAACATAATGTGAGCCACACATTTAATTTTAAAATTTCTGGTAAGCACCTTGTGTTTGCTCCATTTGTGTTTCTGTAACAGAATACCATAACCTGGGTAATTAATTTTAAAAAGTTATTTACAGGCATGCACCATGGAGCAATGAATTGGTCAATGACAGAATGCATATAGAACAGGGGACTTTAAGATCATCATACCATATGTTTACTGTACCGTTTCAAGGTTTTAGGTAGATTTAGATATACAAACACTTACCAGTGTGTTACAGTTGCCTTCAGCAGCCAGCATAGTAACACACTGTACAGGTTGTTTGTAACATTGGTGTAATAGGTTATGCCATATAGCCCTGTATATAGGTGTATAGTCTATACTCTGTGAACCTGTTGATTCATTTCTCAGAACGCATCCCTGTTGTTATGTGATATATGACTGTACCTGTCACGGTTCTGGAGGCTGGGAAGTCTAAGGTTGAGGAACCTGGCCAGGGCCTTCTTGCTGTATCATCCCATCTGCAGAGAGCCCAAGGGCAAGAGAGCATATACAGAAGAGAGATGAAGGGAGCTGAACTCATGCTTTTTATCAGGCGCCTACTCCCACAATAACTAGCCCACTCTAGCTACAAGGGCATTAATCCATTCATGAGAGCAGAGCTGTCTTGACTTAATCACCTCTTAAAGGTCCCACCCTCAATGCTGTGGCATTGGCGATTAAAGTTTCAACACATGAACTTGGGGGACACATTCAAACCCAACAGCACACATTTAAAAAGGTGAAAAAAAATACATCAAGTTACTTTTAATAATATATTTCTTTAATCCAGTAGATCTAAAAATTATCAGTTCAGCATGCAACTAATATAAAAATGTTTGAGATATTTTATGTTCTTTTTTCATCCAAGTCCTCAAACTCCCATGAGCATTTTACACTGAGAGCACATCTCAGTTTGAACTAGCTACACTTGAGGAACTGCAAACATTTAGAATCTGCAATCTGCTATTGAACAGAAATTTGGTGAGTGGTAAGTGAGCACTCTTTTCTTGTTTCTGACTTGAAAGGGAATTAATTCAGAAGTTTTTACCATAAGAATAATGTTTGATTTTAGTGGGAGAGTAGATTTACTATATTAGGTTTAAATAGTTCATTTTTGTTTCTACTTTGCTAAGACATCTTAACTGAACGTTGACTTTTGTCAATGCTTTTCTGCAGCTATGGAGAAAATGATGAATTTATCCCCTTTCTGGAATAATATATTAATAAATTTCTGCTGCTGTAACATCATTGATTTGGGGTTAAACCAGACTGAGTATATATCATTATATTTAATTGATAATATTTTCCTGAAGATTTTTGAATCTACCTTCACCAGTGAGATCAGACTGTAAATTTCCTTTCTTTCTATATTTAGGTGAAGTTTTAATCAAATTAGCCTCATAGCATGTACTAAAGAATCCTCTTTCAAATATTTGTATATGTTAAAGATTATCTTCAAATTTTTGTATAGGTTAACATATTTGTACATATTTTTATATGTTCATATTTATATATGTCAAATGTACGTTAAGGATTTTCTTCAAATATTTGTGTATGTTAAGGATTATCCATTTCTCGAAGGTTTAGAAAAACCCAAACTGCAAAATTGCCACAGCCAACTTCTTGGTTTGTTTGTTACATTAAGTAAAAAATTACTAATTCAGTTTATTTAATGGTCAGAAGTAATTCCAGTTTTCTCTTTCCTTTTGAGTCATCTTTCATTAAATCCGTCATTCTATCTCTGTCTTCAGGAATGTGTTAATTTGTCGTGTTTTCAAATTTAGCAGCAGTGTTTGTAACTACACCCCCCTTTTCATTCCTGATGTTTATTTGTGCCTTCTCTGCTTCATAGTTCATTTTTCCCTGAGGTTTATTAATTCTTGCAAAGATCTGCATTGGGAGTTGGTTGGTTATTATTTTTTTTCCTGTCTTCTTGGTTTCTTCTCATATCATCATTCTATCCTTTTCTTCCTTCCTTAGGTTTACATTGGCATTTGTTTCCCCGGTGCTTGAGTTGAGTACCTGTGTTCTGTGTTCGGTTATATCCCACACATTCTGACATGTAGTGATTTTGCTGAGTCTTACCAGCCACGCTTTTCTATAGTTTTGGAAAATTCCCATAATCTGTTCAGGTTGTGCCTTTCCCTTTTCTCTCCACTCTCCCTTCCTGGAACTCTCTTACTTTATCTCCCACGTCTCTTCAACTCATTTTTTCGTTATCTGTCTCATCTTTCTGTTATACGTTGCCTAATCCTTTCTTAAGCTGACTTTGATAGTGGTCTTTGTGGTGATTGCTGACTTTTGCTCCCAGGTGCGTCTGTGTGCCTATGTGTGTGCACATTTTGTGATCTCAGATAACAAGTAGAGGTTCAGCTGTAGGCAACCGTGCAGCCTGAGCCAAGGCTGTCCTTCCAGAGGGGTTTTCTGTATGACTACCAGGTCGTAGGATCAATTTTGTATTCTTTTCATATCTTGGGGGTCCTGTATCACATGAGGACTGTAAATTGGAACTGCTACCCAGCAAGAAGGAAAGCATTTGGTTATCAATGCTCAGGAGAGACTTTTTATACTCCTGTGTCTGTTTTCCAGCAGAGGCAGAATAGTCCAAGCATTCTATGGCCCCTGTGCTCTTAGGCATTAAAGGGTGCCCAGCCTCTCCCAGAGAAGCAGCTCTCCAGTGGCCTCCACTGTGAGTGGAGGGTCTCAATCCCCTTCTCATCTCTCAGAGGCCCCAGGCCTCCTGTCTTTCATTGCATCGTCACTACAACAGGAGCCTCCTGGTTATGGAGAGCAGTGGACGGCTGATTCTCAGCTCCTGCTCTGGTCTGCAGAGGCTCTTCTTTTTTCCCCTCAGGTGAGCTCTCTTTTCCTGCTAGCTGAAATATACGTGTAACAGACCTTTATTCTGTTTATTGAGCTGGATGGCTTGTGGTTTTCCTTGTCAACCATATTGCTAAAACTGGAAGTCGCCATGCTGCCATTTTTCCTATGCAAAATTAAAGGTAGAAAATGAGGTTGATGGAGAAAGAAACCCGTATTTTGGGAAAGAACTGTAATTATTATCCACTCTAGGCAAAAGACCCATGAAGTGGTCGGTTTTCAGAGGAGGAAATCCTTGGCGTCTGTCTTGTTCCAAAATCCACTGGCTAAGTCACTCACTGACTAAGCCTTCTTGGATGAGGACCAAGGCTCATATACTCTGTACTAAGGCGCAGTGTTTGGGGATTATGCAGAGACCTAGTAGACAGAGCAGGGAGGGCCCATTTCTTCTCATTTCCACTGAGGGGTGGACCATCCTGTATGCTGCCTGGTTATGTCATCTTTGCAGGTCACTTGGCCATTTTGTGAGCACATCCTCATCTATAAACTAATTTTTCAAAATGGTGATTCCCACCCCCCCCCCAGACCCAAGATATGAATGCTGAGGTCTTGATTCTTCCTGCATTTCCTCTTTAACTTTATTCATGTAAATAGACCTGCTATATATCATGTACTCTTTTGGGCACTGTTTATAATATTTCTTCATTGCCTTTGGTATGCTAAGAGCTAGTAGGACAATGGAAAAACTAGATTTGCCTCATGGCCTGGCCAGAATGGGGTAGGGAGAGGGTTGTCCCTAAAGCCCCATGTAGAGCAGAGTGCAGGGTCCAGCTTGGGTTGCTGGATCCCAGTGGAGAGGTGGTCCCAAGGTAAACCAGTCTGCAGGGTGTGTGTGTGTTTATGTGTATGTGTTTTAGTAGTGTTGCTGCTGCTGGCACAGCATGGATCTGTGAAAGGTAAATGTACATGCAGAGAGTTCCAGTTCTCTTTTAGATGAACTATTGTAGGTATGTGGCTTTTGGGTAACTTTTTGTTGATTATTTTAACGAGAGTAACATGATTCAAAATTCAGTAGTTACATATTTGCCAGTTAAAAAAAACAGACTTCTTTTCCTAAGGTTGATTAGATTGAAACAAAAAACTCAATAGTTACAAAGGTTATATGGTGAAAAATCTCCCTCCCAGCCAGCCCACTGATTCCCCTCCCTGGAGACAACCAGTGTTACCGGCTTCTCACGTACATATTCTTTGCGAGATATTCTAAATGTGTACACATAAATAATGCATATATTTGTGAATATTTATATATGTGTGCTTATCTATAAATTTACACACATTCATACATATATATGTTTTTTAATGCAATTGTCAGCATGTTGGGTTTTTTGCTTGACAATGTATCTTGGAAATTGGTCCATATCAGACCTGAAGCGCTTCTTCATTCGTTTTTATGGCTGTTTGGTATTCCATTATTTGGACAGACCATAATTTATTTAACTAGTCCCCTTCTGATTGATATTTAGATTTCCAATCTTGTGCTATTTTCAAACAGTGCCACAAGAAATGGTCTTGTGTAGAGGAACTTCAGACATTTGAGAACATGTTTGTAGAATATAGTATGCAGTTTATAAGGAGCTCCTGGCATTCTGAAGTTATAACCAATGCTCTATATCAAGGCTGTCCCACTTGGGGATGGCCTGGCCTCCTGAGCTTCCTGTGGGCTGAACCTATAGTTGCAGGAATTATTCTAAGAACTTCATCTACAGACATAATGTATAGTTTTTGAATGAGTGAAAGAAAGTACTTAACTTTGGAGAAAGAAATTACTATTAACGAAGGCTGAGAGAATAGTTTTGTCAGTTTTACAGACCATCTACAAGTGAAAATACAAGAAGGATTTTCCTATTGTTTTTGATTTCTTTCATGAATTTTTTTTTTTTTTTTTGAGAGACAAGGTCTTGCTCTGTTGTTCAGACTATAGTATAGTGGCATTAGCCTAGCTCATCGTAACCTCCAACTTCTGGGCTCAAGTGATCCTCCTGCCTCAGTCTTCCGAGTGGCTAGGACTACAGGTGCATGCCACCATGCCCAGCTATTTGCTCTATTTTTTTTTTTTTTTTTGTAGAGATGAGTCTCACTCTTATTTAGGCAGGTCTAGAATTCCTGGCCTCCAGTGGTCCTCCCACCTTGGCCTCCCAGAGTGCTAGGATTATAGGCCTGAGCCACTGTGCCTGGCCTCATGAAAACACTTTGAAAAGGAGAGTGAATATCCCTGCTCCTGTTAGAGTCAGTGTAGCTAATTACAAGGCGGCTGTGACTCTGGTTTCTTGCTTGGGTCCGAGTGTATCAGAAGAGCTTTGGAGCAGAAGGATCATGGCTTTGCTGGAGCCTGCAGTGTGGTTCTGGACAGGACCTGCTTCTCACTGGGCCTGTTTCCCACCTTTTGCATTGGGCAGGGGTCCCATCTGATGTAACCAAAGAGCCCCCGAGTGATTCCTGGCAGCATGTGCTTGACATTTTCCCCAGCTCTAAATCGGCAGTCAGAGCACTGTCTGTAAAGGGCCAGGCTGTAAATATTTCAGTCTTTCCAGGCCATATATATGGTCTCTGTCACAGCTACTTGCCTCAGCCACTGTAGCTTGAAAGTGGCAGAGACACCATGTGTGTGATTGAGCGAGGCTGAAGAGAGTGGGGAACAGATTTGGCCTTGACTGTAACTGGCTGATCCTTACTCTGATTGACTAGCAGCATTAGGCTGAATCTGTTTGAAATTGGTAAGTCCATCCTTACTCGGGTACAAATCCCATTTCGTATCTCTTTGTGGGGGGTGCAGGCGAGGCTTGGAAGATCTTCTCCTCACCTAGTCATGTCACTGCCAAGTACGGTGATGCAGTGTAGAGTGTGGGTGGGGGGGGGTCAGCAGACCTACTGCTAATTGACTGTGTACCCTGGAGCAGCCTTTGTTGTTGTGAGTTTTACTTTCTCCATCTGTAAAATGGGAAGGTTAGCTGTGATTTCTCAGAGGTTCTTCCCAGCTCCAAAATAATTCTGGTTCTAGTTTAGAAAGGAAATTAATGTTTTCTTCCCTAGAGGTTGTGGTTTCAGTTTGTATCTTGGTCACCAAGACAAAGTGCATAGGGTAATTAACTTTGTGTTGTAATCTGCATGCCAAGGAGCACGTAGACCTTCTGGGGACCCTATCTAAACATATCCCTAATCCTATAGGAGCCAGTTGGGTAGGGACAATCTTTGTTACCTCCTTGGCCCACAGGGTGTCATGAAAAGAAGCCGTCACCTGTGAGTTACTGTGTGATCCTAGATGATAAAGATGTTGACCTCTCCAGCCTCCTGTTCTCCACCTAGAACTGCCCCCTGGTAGACAGACTGGGTGGGAGGATCAAGCAAGTAAAAATAAAAGAGGTTCCTTGGAAATGCAGATCGCACTGGGGCTTCATTATGGCTTACCTGCCCTTTGGTTGTTCTGAGGGAAGACCTGCTGTGAGAGGAGGAAACATCCTCACCCAGCTTCCAGAAGGTGGATAAATCAGACTTGCTCCTGCATTCCCAGCTCAGCTGGGGCCCGGGCACGCCCACAGGGGCCTGGACTCTGCAGAGCTCTCCCACTGCAGCTGTCAGTTGGCTGGGTCGGCTGCCTCCAATCTCCTTCTCACACACCCCACCTAGCTTTGGGTGGCCTGGGGACTGGAGGGGAGCCCCTCCCCCGCCCCCGAGCCCCTCCCCCGCCCCCCACCCCGGTCTGCTTCTTTTGCTGACTTGGCTTCTTCTACCACTGAGGAGCTCTTGGACTCTTGGAGCCTCAGTTTCCCCATTTGAATCTTGGAATAGGTGTTACCTGCCAGATGCTTTGGTTTCCATGGTAAATCATCCTTTTAGTGAACACTCATTATTTATTAGGTTCTAGGCATTCTGCCTGGAATACGTAGTAGTAGTATCCATATTGTTACTGAGATGTTCCTAATTGCCAGGCATCGGGCTAATATTACACAAATTAGCTCATTTCTTCCTCACAACAACCTTCACCCTTTTACAAATGGGAAAACTGAGGCCAAGTGAGATTATCTGCCTCAGGTTATGTTACATGGCTGGTTAGAGACAGAGCCAGGATCTGGCCCCAGTATTGGACATCCTTGAGTGACTCTGCCTTTGCCTAGGTCAGCTGGGGATGTCACCGGTGATGCCCAAGCATGGAGTAGACATGTCTGTGTGTTATCATTTGAGGAGTGTGCATGGCGTAGATGTCCCCAGACAGCCACTCCAGTTCCTTTCTGTAATGGCCTCTCTTCTGTCTTGGGCTCTTCTGGATTGCTGTTTAGGCTGTAGTCCTGGTCCCTGGACCTTCCTTCTTTGTCCATCTTCAGAAACAAGGGTAAAGTTCTGGGTTCTCTTGTTCCTGGCTGTTTAGCAGAATTGCTCAGAAGTTTTATGACTACTTGCAGGCCTCAGCCATGACTGGCTGGATCCAGGAGGCGCTCATGGATCTGCAGTGTCACAGCTCTCCAAGGGGGCTCTGTATAGCTGCTGGGACTCTGGCCTTCAGCTGCTTGAACAGGTTGGGTGTCTATACTGCAGGCCCCTCCCCAGTGGGTTCCCTAAGAGCTCCCAGTCAAGCCAAAGCACAAGTCCTGCCCAGCTGTTCCAGGCCACCCTACTATGCCACGTTAAGAGACAGCAGTGTTTTGTTCCCTCCAGCTCCAGGCATGGGCTGGGCAGTCCTGGTCTTGGTTGGCAGCCCCTCCCACTTCAAAGCCAGTGAAGTTGGGTGAGTTCCCTCACTTCTCTGAGATGCTGTTTCCTTGACTGTGAAATCCATGTTCATAATTGCATCCTGGAGTTGGTATAAAACTGGAGGAGTCCACATACTCAAAGGAGCAAGAGTAACCGTATCACCAAACCAGGCCTTGTTTGTTCACAGCTCCTTACAGCAGGTGTGGGTTTCAGCTGCGTCTCTTCAGTCCCCAACAAAGTCCTGACCTGTCACGAGAGCTCAACACTGTGGTTGAGTCTCTAGGTTTAGGGGTTATGATTGTTGGACAGTCATGGTTGTCTAGGCTTCTGGAGGGCTCTGAGCTTGAAATAAGAAGGGCAGGGAGGCTGACCAACTGTCCTGGTTTGCCCAGGACTGAGGGCATTCCTGAGAAGACTTGAGTGATTTGGTTACCCCAGGGACAGGCTGACCTGGGGGCTCCAGAAAAAGGAACAGTTGACTTCTCCATTAGCCTGAGCAGCCAAGGGCCCGCCATACTGTTAGAGCCTACAAAGGGTGTTTTAATTCTTTTCACTCACAGAACTATATGTGAATATAATTCATCCCAGAAGGCTGGATTATAGTCATTTTTAACCGACACATTTATAAAATATAATTTTTAATATGTCTTAGGAAGGAAGAAGCCCACAAAGGCAAAAAATTGTTCAGAGCCTTGAGAGTCACTTTGCAGCTCAGGGGAAAATGGCTGCAACCTGGGGACTGCTTGTCCTCCACATCTCTTTGTCTGAGGATCGGGAGAAAGAGATGTCCGAGGAGCACAGGCCACCAGCCTCAGTGGGGCTGCTCCCGAGTTCTCGTCAATGGAAAGGAAGCAGTGCTATCTATGGCTGTCTGTGGGCCTGGGAATCCTAAACTTTGATTGGGAGGTTGATGACGGGCTGGCGGGCTGGGAGAATGGCAGCCTTGGAAATGGCAGCTTGCCCTCCCAGAGTGAGCTGGAGATTCTGGTGCTCAGATGTTCCTGCCCTGGCTGCGTGGGGGGCGGGGGGGGGGTTCCTGTTTGGAGCCAGTGAGTTGATTGAATACAGCTGAGGCCAGGACCCAGCACAGGCGGGGGTGGGGGGGGTGGGGGAAGGGGGGTGCAGGGCCACAGCTGGACCCCTGCCAACCCCTCCCCCACCACATGTGGCTCTAAAGCCCAGAGAGGGGGAAACCCGCTGGGGGGAGGGGTGCAGCAGATGTCACTGTCCCTGCACAGTGCTTCTTGTTTATCTTTTATTAATGGCAGGCGCTTAGGCAGGGGCAGTGCTGAGAGCAGCCCTCGCAAGCAGGCTGTGGTGGCGGCCTGCCTCAGAAGCTGTGGGGAAGAGGGAGAAGGCATGAATAATACAGGCTGCATCTTGATGGAGCTTGTTGGGCCCTGCAGACTGAGAAGTACAAGTACACACCTGAGCAAGCACTTTGAATGCTTCTGGCTTCTGAATTTGGGAAGAAAGCTCTTGGGACCGGATGGGATGAGACTGACTGAGCCGCCTGGTTTCAACAGCCCTGGGAAGGGGCAGCAGAACAGGCAGGAGGCCCAGCCTGTGAGTTTGCACCAGCTAGAACTCGGGGGCTCCTCCATGAAGAGTTGTGTGGTGTTTGAAGTCACACAGTCCCACCCCTCATCCTGTGGGACCAAGAGACTGACATCCAGAGCAGGGATGGTCACAGCAGGGTGGCGCCCTGCTGCCACCTCTCATCTGGGTTTGTCCATGTCCCCTCAGATTTTTTCTTTATTTTGGGTGGAGGCAGGGCATTCAGGACAGAGAAAAAAACTTCAGTCTGTTTTTTATTGTTCATCCTGTTCTTAGAAACTTTTGCAAAAGGACTGAGTAGGAAGGGGATATTAGGGAGAGAAGAGTTAGAGGAGAAAGAAGTCTCCTTGGCATCTTTGCTTTTTCTGCTAAAAATGGTGGCAGTTCTGTCTTTTTACTAAAAATAACTAGTCTTTTGTCAAGAATGCCACCGACATGGATGATCAGGGGACCTAGTACAGCACAGTGTGGGCCTGGGGTTGCACCTCTGTGGGGAGGCCTAGATGCTCACAGGTAGACACATTTCTTGGGAGAGAGGAAAGGAGAAGGGCTGGGGGCTGGGGTCCTATCTCTAGAGAGAGCTGAGCAGCACACCTGTGGCAGTGACAGTGAGGTATTACTCTAAGTTGCTTTAGATTAAATGGGTGATGGATGAATAGATAAACAAATTGTAATATACATACAATAGAAAGGCCTGAAATGCCTTAAAAAGGAAGGGGATTCTGACATATGTTACAGCCTGGATGAACCTTGAGGATAGTATGTTGAGTGAAACAAGCCAGAAACAAAAGGACACATACTATATGATTTCACTTTATGAAGCACCAGGACTAGTCAGATTCACAGAGACAGAAAGAAGAGTGGTGGTTGCCAGGGCTTAGGGGAGGGCACATGGGAGTTAGTGCTTAATTGGTACAGACTTTGAGTTTGGGAAGGTGGAAAAGTTATGAAGATTTATAATAATGCCAGTGTAATTGCTGTCACTGAATCGTACACTTACAAATGATTAAAGTGGTAAATTTTTATATTATATATATTTTATCATAGTTAATTAAATTGGGGTTGTTATTTTTTCTTCTTGACCCCACTATATAGAATGACTAGTGTTCAGATGTTTTATGCCAATAGTAATAATGACAATGATGATAACTGGATTCTTCTGTAGAGAAACTAACTCTCTGGGATAACCAGGGCAGACCCATGGGCTTTGGGCCCCAGTGCCAAGCCTTTAGTACTCTGGCATTTGGGGATGCCCCAGTGGGTTCCCAGTGGAAGAGCTAAAGCCACCATTGGACAAGCCACACTCACCTATGCAAAACTGCCAGTCAGCTTTCTAGTCTCTCTTCTTTAAATGTGAGTGGATTCCTAAGGTTTGACTGATATCTAAGGAAAGGCTGCTATGTGAAAGAGCAACGTCAACACAGATGACTAAGAGGGTACAGTCCCCAAACTGCATCATTTAAAAGGAGATGAAAATCTAAGTAGATACATTGCCTCCTTATCGACATCCTCAGAAAGTCCTGAGAAAGCATTACATCCATAAAACAAGAACAGTATGCTAAGAAATGAGAATAGTCAGAGGATAACAACAAAAAACAAGGGCTTTAGATTAGAAATATTATAGTTCAAATCAAAAGTTCATTAAAGTGATAGAAAGTAAGATTTCATGGAAATCTCATGGAAAGAGGAATAAAAAGGCAAAGACAGGAAAATTTGAAAGCTGAGAAAGATGGAATATGGAGGTAGGTGATGAAGTATTTGACTAATGGAAGTTCCAGAAACTGAAACAGAAGAAGATGAGAGAAAATTACATAAGACTAATACAGGAAAATTACCTGAATCAGAAGGACAGAACTCACAATTGGAACAGTCTTCAGTGTGACCAGCACTTTAAAAGAATTAAACAAATAAAAACCCTATTTAGACTTGTGATTGTGAAATTTCAGATAACCAAGAATAAATTAACGCTTCTGAAAATTTCTAGAGAAGGGAAAAACAAACAGCTGAGGTCATCTACATAGGAAGGATGAAACTATACCACCCTTTTGGTCAGCAGCAGGAAGTATGTTGAGTCATTGAATTTGCCCTGGGAAACTGTCAATCAAACCTTTAGCCAAACTCAAAGTCAGGTGTGAGGGTAGAATAAGGCTGTTTTCAGTTACACAGGAAAAGACTCAAAGCATTTACCTTCCACACATCTTAGGCAATTACCTAAGGATTTTCTTGTGCTATGTAAGGGAATAAATGCTGGGAAGACTTGAGGTCCCAGCAGGGAGATCACTCCCAGAAGGGAATGATGGCAAGGCCCATGCTGTGCAGCCAGCCCCTCCCTGCAGATAGTGACTCCAGGGGAGGGCTGGGAGCATCCACAGAAATGCTGCAGACCTGGTGCCATCACTGCTTGGAAGGCAGGAGTTGTCTTTATAGACCATTTTGTGTTGGTGGGGGAGGCCCAAGGGAATAAGTTATCCTCCCTATAAATAACTGATAAATCAGAAACACTGAGCTCATAGGATTAAAGAATCAAAACATGGCACTCTAATACATTCCTTATATAGATCAGATAGCTGCCAGAGGAATTAAAAGCAGGAAAAAAATTTAGAAGTTAAAAGTGGTTGCCTCCAGGGCACAGGGAGGGAACTGTTGCTTTTCATTATAAGCCCCTCTGTGCTATTTGATTTTTTTAAAAATCATTTGCAGGATTACTAGATTTTTTTTTTTTTAAAGCCAAAAAGAGAATCATGAAACCTAAAATGAAACAGCTTGCAGGGGCCCCGGTTTGCACCAAGCCCTTGTTGGGGGAAGCACAGGACAGGCCCCTAACTGTGCTGCTGGAGCTGCAGGTGTGGCCACCTGGAGGGAATCCATGAAGGTCTGGCTGGGCTGGGACTGGGATGACCTCTCAAGTGAGGAGTTCCCAGTTCTGTTTTGCTCTGTTTGGGTTTACTTTTTAAAAAAAGAGATATGCTGAAACACAGCCCAGGGGCCCTGGGTGGGTTCAGAGCCAGCGGACTGGTAGTGGCTCTGGCTCTTGTTATCTGAGGTTTATGCACTGGCTCCTTTAACATCCAGCCCTGCCCAAAAATCCTTTGTTGGGGCTGCCATGTGCCTAGGGGTCGCTAGGTCCTGGGATGACCTACAGATGATTTAGGCCTGGTTCCTGCCCTTGGGACTTGAATTAAGTATTATTTAGAACAGAGTAAGGGACCCTACTATGGAGGTCACTATATAGTCCTGGAGCACAAAGTAGGGCAGCAAGTGCCAGCCAGCTGCTTCCGTGGAGCTCCTGTACCCATGGGGAGAAACATGGAATCTTCAAGCAAACACACAGATGAAACAAGTTCAGCTAGAGATGCCAGGGAGGAAATAGAGTGAGATCCAAGAAGGTAATTGGAAGCTGCTCCCTACCGGGTGTTGGGAGGCCTCTCGGAGGAGGTAGCATAATAAAAGGTGAAAGCCTGGATGGAGGTTGCCTTGGAAGAGTGTTCATAGAGAAGCTGACCGGGGCTGCCCAGTAGGAGGGGCAGGCTGGGCCATGTTCGGGGTGACAAACACACAGTTAAAGAGTGAGCTGAAATGGGAAAGGAAAGGTCAGGGGTGAGACAAGGGACTTGGACTCCACCCTGAGGGTTAAGAGTGGGTGGGAAAGGCCCTATAGGGAGACTCTGGCAGGTCTGGGATTAGAGCTAGGGTCTCTCTGGGACCTAGATGGCGTTCACCTGCATGCAGGACACCTGGTGGCAGATCCTGGGCTTGGGGTCCTGCAGAGAAGTGGAGAGAGGAGGACAGATTGGAATGCATGGAGTCACCCCTGCCCTGCCCAGGCATATGGAGAACACAGAGATGGATGGCGAGAGAGCTGCTTTCTGTGCAGTGGGGATCCTTCTGGGTGTCATTTGGGGGCCAACTCGAGGCTAGGCTCGGGTAGGGCTACTTCAGGCCAGATGAGGACATGCAGGCTAGGACATGCAGAATTCCTGCTTACCCTGCAGCTGGGCAGGCGTTATCCCACAGGATTCAGGTGTTCCCCCAGCACCTTAGCCCCAGATGACGTGTCATGTCGATGCCAGTGAATTCAAGGCAGGACTGAGGGACGAGTGTGTTTCTGAGCATTCACAGCCAGTGCCAGCATTCCAGAAGCAGGGCTGCCTGTAAACATGGACAGAGGAGGTAGCTGTTTAAATGGTTTGTTTGAGGAAGGCTTCTCTGCCCACAGACACCTCTCTGGCCTCCTCATTCCACTTGGGGCTGAAGCCTAGAATTCTGCCATTATCGGTTCATTCCTTTGGCTTGGAATACAAAAGTCCCAGTAAGGAGGTGACCCTGGAACAATTACTGATATTAAGCATCCATAGGTCATTGGGCCTTGACCATTCAGCAGAATAGCCCACCAGTACTGAGTGCTGCCTGCTGTGCTGCTGCCAGGGTGCAGAGAGTGTCAGGTGCTGTGCACCCTGCTCTCCGGGGTGACATATGCAAAAGGGATAACGAAGTGTGACGTATGTCATGCGAGTGGCCAGAAGCAGAGCAGCACAGAGAACATTGGTGCATGTTCTTGGGCAAATTGCAAATCACAGATCCCCTACCCTGGCCGTCATGTGATCACTCAGGAGCGGACCCCTTCTTTGCAAGGTGGTTAAAGAGCCAGTGCCTTGCTGGCCCTCAGAGGGTGTTCAGTAAAGGCTTTCTGGACGGGAGGTCTAGGTCCAGCTAAGGCTTAAAAGATGGCCAGGAGACCTTCTAGGGGACAGACAAGGCACAGGTGGTCCAGGAAGGAGTAGGCCAGCACAAAGGTGTAAAACATGGGCTGGCCAAGAGCAACTGGATCCAGGGCAGAAGTTGGAGATTTGAGTCCAAAGAATGACAGTCCATCTGACCAATAGGGACTGTGGCCTGGGGAGAGACAGGTCACAAGGAGAAACTTTGTGGTTGCTGTTGTTCCACTGTTGGGTCTGGGTAGAGAAGTCCCCTGTGGCTTGGGGGACCATCCTTGAAAAGGGCTCTGGCCTGGCTGGCGGGAGCCTCGCGTCTGCCAGTCTGCAAGGGCTGGATTGGAACTACAATGCTGTGCTTCGTGGCTGTTTGGATGATTTGGTTTTTCTAAGTCACTGGGTCATTGTCTATTAAGGGAAATAGAAGGGAGGAGAGCCCCTAAGGTGGCATTGCCATCATTTCCTTCCTTTTCCAATAAAGGTCTCCCTTTCACTTTGTTTGGTATCAGGAGGAAAATTCACGTACTTTCTGCAGGGCTTGTGTTGACCTCTCTCCTCACAGGGGCTGGGTCCCCTCCTGGGCCACTGGCTTTGATTCTCACCTCCCAGCAGCTGTGAGGGATGCTCGACAGGTGGCCTGTTACATGCATGGCTGGCTCAGGTGGGTCTGGAGGCTGCATTGGCATGTGGTGGTCATGGGGATGTGAAGCCCCACAGGGGGGAAGCTCAGCGGTGACAGCCAAGACATGCAGGCTCTTTTTATCTCTAGTGACTTGTGGTTCTCCCTGAGCCCATTTTTGTCTCCTCTTTTATTCAACCAACATTTATTAATTGCCTATTGTGTATCAGGGGCTAAGTAGGGGAATCATATGGATCTCAGCCCTCAGACTGTCCTGAGTAGGAGACACCAGCCAGGTATGTACGGAGTTACATTGTAGAGGTATAAGAGAAAAGAGCCAAGACGGCAGCCCAGGGGACGGGGCCTGAAGTCTAGGAGGGCTTCCTGGAGGCAGGGACAGGGGGATGGATGGAGGTGATTCTGAGAGGATGAGAAGGAGTTTGCCACAGGGTCCAAGTACCAGGCTAAGAGGACAGCAAGTGTGAAGGCTGAAACATGAGTGGGTGACCCTGGCAGGCTTGTGAGTCTCCCTCCTCCTCTGGCCCCACTTGGGTCCTGCTTTCAGAAGGGCCAGCTTGCCAGGCCGCTGCACACAGCCTTCCCTTCCCTGAGGCCCAATAGGATGTGTCATATCGGCCACCCAGTCCCCTTCAAAAGTGGTTCCAAGGAGTGCTGTTCTCAGCCAGGACCATCTGCTGAGTGTATGAGCTGTCTGCTCCCTGACAGGCTGTGACAATCAGATGAAATCAGGATCCTGAAAGGACTTTGGAATCCTGAGAGGATCCAGCTGCAAAGGGCTCGTTTTTCATGTCACCCATTAAGCTTGGTCTCTACTAGGCGTGGTCTGAGTTTTTCCATTTTCAATGCCTGGGACACATCTGAGGAGAAGAAGCCAGACAGAAGGTCTAGCAGCCAGAATTGACTTTCTAAGTGCCTGTTGTTTGCTTAGCATGGGAATCCTCACTCGTGTGTGCATCAGAATCACCCAGAAGCTTGCTAAACATGGGTTTCTGGGCTCCATCCTGAGTTTCTGGATTGGGGCTTGAAAGTTTTTATTTCTAAGAAGTCCCAGATGCTGCTGATGCTGTTGTCCCAGACCACACTTGAAGAACCCCTGGCTCAGTTCAGTGCTGGGCACTGCGGTCAGTTCAGGACCAGCTTGGGGCAGGCCCCCTGCGGGGGTGTGGGGAGCTCTGCTTACCATCCACACAGAGCAGAGCCCCTTCGAGGCTGTCTCAGAATGACCCTAATTCCCTCATACAATCTGAGAGGAGGTTTATTCATACCAGAATCATAAAAAAGCACAGCAAGTGAGCAGAGGAAAACACAGAACCCACCAGAATGCAAACTCACAGAGATAAACAGTTCGCAGGTCATCGGAGATGATGCTGTGGGAAGGAGTTTGTGCAGCCAGAGCCCTCGTAATTAAACAGTCCCTGGGAGCTCCCCGAGGGGTTCCCGATTCCACTGACCTTTTAAGCCTGATGCATTGTGCTCGGAACTGTCTTCAGAGCTTGTGGGTGAGCAAAGTCAGGTGGCTTCACAGACACACATTGCTTTCTGCCAAGGTCTGGGCAGCAGGTGGTCCATCAGCACATGTTCCAGGGGAGGGTCTGTGTTTCCAGGGCTCAGCATAGTTATAGAGTGGGGGAAGCTGGGGCATGTGTTTCCCACGTCTGCGGATATTCATGAGGTTGAAAACCAGTCCCTAAAGTAGGGTTCTTCCAGAGAAGGTGTGTAATCCGTTGGGGGGAGAGGGTAGAGATGATACAACTGCTGTTGTGAGCGCGTGTCTCTAAGGATTCCAGGTGCTGCTCAGTTTTCTGTGGACCAGCTTATTTCCTCCTCCCAGCAGCCCTGGGAAACAGTCCCATGATCCTCACTGGACAGTTGAAGAAATGGACATCAGAGAGGTGATGTGACTGGCCCCGGGTCTCACAGCTAGTGTGTGTGGCACCAGCCTTCCAACCCTGGCTGTCTGTCCCCAGGCATCCACTCTGAGCCTCTGTGCAGGGCCACCTCTCCACTCATTAAGGCACACTTGGGGTTCTGTCTGTTCATTAAGGAAAGTCAGTTATTTAAAATACCAGTAAGCACCATGTGTGCAATACCTCCTTGGAGCCTTACCTCAGGCCCTCTTCATAACAGCAAAGTCATTGTGTTTGTCCCCAGTTTTCAAAGAGGGAAATGGAGACCCGGGCAGGTGGGTTACTTGAGTAGGGCTGTGTGACTGGAACTCAGCCCTGGGCTGCTGACTCCACAGCCTGAGTTCTCCCTGCCATCCATGCCTGCTTTTCTCATGCCTTTCCCTCTACCCGCTTCCTGCTCTCTCTGCTTACTGGGATCCTCTCCTGATGCCTCTGCACTGAAAGTTTAGAGGACAGTGGGCACTGCCTGAAGCATCTCACATAGATTCTAGTGCTTGCCGGCTTTGGTGGCCACTTCTGGAACCAGAGCTGCAGTTGTCACTCACTTCACCACCCATTATTATACCTTCCATCTGCCTCCTGCTGGTGTCCAGGTTGGGATTTAGGCCACATATTTCTAACAGATTCGTATTGACTGCCCAGGCCAGGAGAGATTTGGATGGGGTTTTTGCAGTTAAGGGATCTGCCCCCCACCCCAGATTGCTAATGCCTGTAGGTTCTGCCAGGCCTGGGACCAATTTATTGTACCAGAGAACTGGCATAGCAGCTCTCAGGATACCCGCAGTGCACCTGGAACCTCTAGGACCCTTGAGCTCCAAAGACTGCAGTCCTGGGCCCTGCATCGTTATACCTGCCTGATGCTTAATCCTCACGCTGTTCTGCAGACCAGTTTTCCTGGGCTGCTCCTGTTGGCTGTCTCAGTGCATTCCTTAGGGGCGTCTGAAGAAGCCTTGTGTGGCTGGAATGGAGATAAAATCCAGGCAGATAGGCCTCTGATGGGTAACTTGGGCTGTTGGCGTGCCTGGCTCATTTTCAGGTCTGGAGGAATGGGCCCTCTCTGGGGTGAACTGGGCCCAGAGGCCCTTTGATTTATATCGAAGTGGGAGCTGCCTGGGCAGGCAGAGATAATAAAGGTGTGGGCTAGGGGCTTGTGGAAGATGGGGTGGAGGGAGAGTCAGGAAGAAAAGCTCATCCTTCCACACCTTTTGTCTGTGCTTGTCTGAAGACCAGGTGATGGCATAGTGATGCCCCCTAAGATGTGCAGGGCAGTGGCTCTTATTCTTTGAAGCTACGGCCAGGGGGAAAGAGAGGAGCAATGTGGGTATGAAGGGTAGAGACAGGTAAGAAGGGGAAATGCCCTGCTTCCACCCACCTACCCCTCCATTCACCTGCCTACCCACCTCACCAATGCATTTTTTACCCCTTACTTGCTATAACCTAGCCATGTCCACCTCAGTGTAGCCCTCAGTGGATCAAATGACCTCCAACCACTTTCTGATCTCTTTTTGCACTCACAGCCTGATGATGACCCTTGGCCCTTGTAAAACAGCCTTGCCCTTAGGATTTTTCCTGTTTCTCCTTGTGACTCCTTGTATACTCAAAGCTTGTAAGCTCCTTTACTCAAAGTCATGTTGCCTCTAATTCCCTTGCCCCTCTCTTAGAGCTCAGAGTCACTCAGGGCACCTCTCGTGAGTTGATGGAAAGGTTGCTAGAAAGCTTTAATACCCTGTGATTGGGGTCGTCTGGCATCAGTCTAGGCTGGTTGAGTTTGGAAGGGAGCTCACATTTGATGAGCACCTGCTTAGAACTGGGGGCAGGGGTAAGGAAGGAATGACAGAGCTTAGGGCTGGAGAAAGAGTCGATATTTGAGGGCCTTCAACTGATTCCTGGGGCTGACGCAACTGTATGACTTTGGACAAATCACTTACATCTCTGAGTCTCAGCTTTCTTATTTGTCTAGGAACAAGATACAAACAAATCTGTACAATTAAATGCACATGCAAGTACTCCTTGTGGTACTTGGCATGTGGTTACTGGGTGATGTCTCTCTCTGCTCCATGTCCATGGGTTTGAAGACTGGTCCAGGCACCTTATTGAGCTGGAATGGGCAGTGCCAGACCAAGCTGGTAAACAGCAGTGGGCAGCCTCTGAGGTTTTGGCCACTACCTTCTCCTGGCTCCACTCTTGTCCTGTCTCATCCTGTCTTCCCTCATGCTACTCTCCAGGGTAGGATGGGGGAAGAAATGAGGGGCTGAGCTACTGCTGGGCAGGATGGCTTGGATTCAGCATGGCTGAGGATGGTCTGGCTCAGGCTCTCTGTTCCATCCTACTAGGGGTAGAGCTGGTTGTCCTTACTGAAAAAGGGACAGGTGAGGGGTAGGAGTCTGGGCTCTAGGGAAGGCCTGCAGTGCTGGGGCCATAGGCATTTAATCAACTGAATTCCCACTGTCCTCTCTCAGACTCCATTTATTACCTATTAAATAATTATCTCATTTGGAAAGTGTTTCTTAATGTAGGGCAGACTCCATCCCCGGGGCCATGGGTTTTGCAACGAGTTGTCTCCTGCGCGCATGTTCCAGGCTCAGGCAGGACTGGAGTGTTCCTGCCCTGGCTGAGCTGCCGCCTGAGCCAGGCTTCTGGGAGCCGGGCACCGCCTCCTTGCCCTGAGAAGTCCTGGCTAATAGCTTCATTAGAAGGATTTTCTTAAGCAATCATTTAATGGAGGTTGCCTGGGGCTGGGCTTCTCGGGTTACTTGCTATTTTCTGGAATTCTGCCCCAGGATCCCCCAAACATCTGAGAATATCAGAGGAGGGAGGGGCCTTTGTCATTTCCACAGGTTGAATCCACTCAACATTGAGTTGGTTGCAAAAGCCTGCAAGTCCAGAGCTCTTTCTGCCTCATCTCTCCTTTGTCTTGAGATGTCACTGGCACCTAAATGTGGCCCCTTCCCCTCTGGAAGGAAGGGGCTGTTAACTGAAGCAAGAGCAGGGCAGTGTGTTGAATGAATGCAGCTGTGCTGCACAGCAGTTCTAGAGGCTATTCTCCTTTTTTGCTGTTAAAAAGTCTTGCAGACTTTCTAGAACATGTGCAGAGTATTAAAAATACATACAGAAACGTAAGCCTCATCCCACCCTGTTGACTTCCCGGAGGCCACCATGGCTGACCTGGAAGGTGTGTGCCATCCTCCTGGCTACAGTGTGGAGTGTGGATGGATGGGGACCAAGGAAAATGCATTGCACAGTATTATTAAAGTCCTTTAGGCAGGACACAGTGGCCCTGGGTAAGGGCAGTGGGGGTGTCCAAATTAATCTCCCAATTTTTAGGTGAGGAGGTTAATACTACAGGATTCTGTGAGGTGTGGCTTTGGTAAGTGCCAGTGCCCCCTGGTGCTGCGTGAACATTGGCAGGGCCCATCTCGGCCTGTCTTGCCAATGTGAGCTCCTCCATCAGCACAGTGTGGTTTCTTGCCCTAGCCTTGCCTTCTTCATGGGGTTGAGCTTGTTCAGGTCCCAGACTCAGGTCCTATGTTTAGGGCAGTTCTCAGTGTCAGTCTCAGGAGCTCAGAGGATCCCTTCAGTCCTGGCATCTTACTAGGAGTCTGGAGGCAGAGCTCAGCAGCCATTGCTCTGACCTGGAGTGGTCAGAGGCCACTTTGGGGAGATGGCTGGACTGAAGGATGAATGGCCAACCCACATGGAGTGACCTAGGGAGAGTCAAAGATGCGTGAAAGTTCTGGGTATAATTCATTTGTTTGAGAGAGGGCCCTGTGTAGAAGAGTTAGTACAGGAAGGACTCACTATGGAGCCTTGGCCTGGCTCCATTATTAATAAGGAGCCATTGAAGGCTGTAGAGTGGTGGCAGCACAAGTGGAAGATACAAGGTAGTGAGGAAGAAGTCAGGGCCAGAGTCTTGGCTCTGTTCCTTGTCTCTCCGAGTCCCTGGGCAAATCACGCCATTTATAATATGGTGGGGTTAACATACCTGCCCCATAGGACTGTTGCAAAAATTAGAGGTAATTTTTTATGAACTGTGGTGATGCAGTTGATGTAAGTAATGATGAGCAAGGTAAGTTTAAAATCATGTAAACTGCCCTCCCTCCCCCCAATTCCCACCTGTTCAATCATAATAGCTGTCATTTATTGTGCAAAGACTGGGTGATGGATGAGTTAGGGTTCATTTCATCTTTTCTGCAAGAGAGGTCTTATCACCCCATTTTACAGGTGGGGAACCTGGGGTTCCTGATGCCCCTGAGGCTATAACGTGTGAATGATGGAGCCTGAATTCCATCCTAGGCTATATTCAATGTGGCTCTTAACCTGCCAGACTCCAACACTGCTTGTGAAGCTCTATATGTGGTAGATGCTGAAGTGAGTATGAAACAGCAAGAGGCCCAGCAGGAGGCTGGAGGGCTGTGGCAGGCTTCTGTGCATTGCCCATGGTCGGGTGTGCTTCTTGTGATTCAGCTCTAGCTGCAGTTGAGCTGTGGAGAGGGTCCTAGTGCTAAGCCTGTGGCTGGAACCAACCACCCTATAGCATGCAGTCTCCCGTCCAGGCCTTTTGCTTACTTACTTGCTTCTTAATTTTTTTTAATTTTTATGTTTTAGAAACAGAGTATGGCTTTGCCACCCTGCGTAGAGTGTAGGGGCATCATCGTAGCCTACTGCCACCTCACACTCAAGCTGTCCTCTTCTTATCACTGCCTCCTGAGTAGCTGGGACTACAGATGTATGCCATGACACCTGGCTAATTTTTCTATTTTTAATAGAGTCAGAGTCTCACTTTTGCTCAGGCTGGTCTCAAACTCCTGAGCTTGAGCAATCCTTCTGCCTCAGCCTCCTAGAGTGCTGGGATTACAGGTATGTGCCACTATGCCCAGCCTACTTACTTGCTTGTTAGAACAAAAAGCATTCAAATGGTTCAGTTTTTCAGTCTAGGGCTGTTCTTGGTGCCCCCTTGGGAATTTGCATGCAGAAGTTTTCTGATTGCCATGGCAAGGATTAACCCTCCGCAGCCTGTGATGTTCTCTTGTCTTGTTGACTCTGGAGGAGCCAGGGCCTGCTGAGCCAAGCCCCTTTGTTAACACAGATGAAAAAGGCATTAACCTGCTGGTCCTGTGGCTGCCCGCTGTGGAAAGGTGACTTCCCTGCCTGCACGTTATGCACGAGGATGCTCGCTAGCTGGCTTGTCCACCTCACAGACTCATTACCACCTGACCACAGAGGAATTGCCGAGCCAAGCAGGGGTTGTGTCTGCAGGCTCTGGCAGCTTGGAGGATTTCAATGAGATGATCGCTTGTCATTTTTTATTAATGAGCGAGTGCCTGATTCATTATACATCTGAGGGGTGAACCACCCCAGATGGGGAGGAGGAACACGGAGACGTGCAGCCGCCATGGAAGGGGTGATGTGGCCCGTCTGTGAGTCTTTCTTCCTCTTTCTTCCTGATAAAAACAAGTAAGAAAAGGTACCTGGCTTTGACAGGCAGGACTCAAGTGACTGGCTATGTGATGGGGAGGGGAAGTTATCATACAGAGGGCAGATGTCTATGCTGGAGGGCTTCAAAGGAGACCTGGAATGAACTTGGCCTGAGCCTTGGCCCCAGAGGCATTTGCTCACTGTCTGTGGAATGAACAAGTGCCTGTGCGGAGATGCCTCCAAACAGACAACCCAACTCACCCACCACCCTGCCAGGCTCCTGTCATGTGCCAAGTGTGTGTGAGGTGCTGGGGGTGTGGCAGTGCTCACCCTCGGAAGCTCCCCAGGGGTCCTGGGTCAAGTTTGCTCTGCCACCAAGGTGCCTATGTGGCTTCATGCACCCTTGTTTTCTTATCTGTAGAGTATGCTGGGTAGCATCTGCCGTGTGTTTTTCCTGTGGGGTGATGAGAGCTGTGGGAGCCCGTTGCAGGTCCGTGGAGGACATTTAGTGTGCAGGTGGGCCGGGGAGGACGCTGTGTTGGGCAGGTGGGGGGCCAACCTGAGGCCTTCTCAAATCTTTCAGGAATTACTTGATAACTTATTCATCATCACTTTACTGATTCCTGTGCAGAGCAGGAGTGCTGAGATTCTGGGTGAACGATGGGCTGTTAACAAGGCAGCTGAGCTGGAAGGCTGGCTGACCCGGGAGGGGCTTTTCTTGGCCTGCTCAGGCTTCCAGTCACTAAGGTATATTGTCAATCATGTTTAATGCTTTTTGGTAGCATGAAGTCATAGTTTGTTTCTCCTTTTCCCTCCCCACACAGAGGGAGGTAGAGGCCATCCCCAGGTCCCCTGCCTCGTGGTGCCTATGGGTACTTCAAGAAGCAGCTGGTGGTCGGCTCTGCTGCTTGTTAGCTGTGAGCACGCCAACCTTGGGTGCTCATCTGTGTTAATGGCATCTGTTTCATAGGGTCATAAGATGACCCAGGCACCTAGACGGGGCCCCTGCTGCAGTTGGGCCATTGCAGTTGTGAGACCACTCACAACTCAGCCTTAATAAAGATGGGGGCTCTTCCTGCTCCAGGCAGTGGATCAAGGAGAGGACAGTGCTTGCCTGTGGATTGAGGGGCTGTTGGGAGGCCCTGGATGCACAAAGCCTACTTTGAGTTCCCCTGAGACTCTGCCTGCCGCCCCTCAGGACTCCCTACCCTGCCCCGGCTCTAGCTGGTGCTCACACTGCCCCTGACCGAGGCCATCTGACCTGCGTCCACCTCTTCCCAAGACTGTGGAATCCACCGTGGGCCATCTCATGGTGGCACATTCCTGTAATCCCAGCACTCTGTGAGAGTCTGTTTCGCTTCACACATTAACTAGGACTCAACATGAATAACACACAGTTCTTTATTCTGTTTTAATCAAATGCTTAATGGTTTTCAGTCTCCTCAATTACTAGTATTATGTTTTTAAAACAGAGTTTTTTAATTGCACATATGCAGTTTCTCAGCCACACTGTGGGTTACCTCGGTTATTGAGGGCTAACCTGGAAACCTACTCGTATTATGTTCCAATATTTTTTTATGGAAAAAAATGCATTAAGTTCCAAATCACTGATTTATGGAATGCTGAACTTTGAGAACACAGCTTATTATGAGTGGGAACAGACTGTATTCAGAATAAAATAAAGGGGCTGATGTGTCCCGGGAACTGCACAGATAAGCCTAGCTGGGGTGGTCTAGCCAGGAAGGCTGGTGCTGGGAGGAGGTAACTCACTCCTGCAGAGAGCTGCTGGGCCAGCTCCTCACTGCAGGAAAACCCTTCCCCACACAGTTGCCACCCCACTCCTGTCAGAGTCAGGAATGGAACTGAACTGAACTGAAGGAGCTGTGTCCTTACCACGAGTAGCAAAGGGTCATTCTGGGCAAGTGCCCCCATCAGAAAAGGGATGGAGGCTCCATTCCATCAGCCTCCAGCCTCCTGAGCCTAGCAGTCCCCTGAGGCTGAGGAAAAGTTCTGGTTTACTTCCTTTGTTTTCTTTTTTGTGGCCTTTGCGGTGCCATCTGAGGCAGTACCACCCAAGAAGGGGGTCTGCTTTTTAGTTTTGCTGACCTGGGAAGTTTGGGGATGAGTTTTTTTTGTGTGTGTGATCAACCGAGACAACCCTCTGACCCCTTTGCAACCCCCCAGGCCTAAAGAAGTGTCCCTGAACCAGGGTTTGCTTCCTCCATCTCCTCCCCACCCTGCTGGTCCCAGGAAGCCCAGTGACTCATCTCTGGACTGCAGCTTGCTGTGGGGAGGATATATGTGGTGCTCAAACAGTGCTGACCAGAGAGCTGGAGACCTGGGTTCGGCACCAGGCCCTGCCCACAGGGGCCGTGCCATGTGCCCGCCTAGTGCTCCTGGCAGATCGAGCCTTCTCCCTGGACCTAGCACCCCGTTTCCAAGGAGGGACAGAGCTGATAAGCAGGCTGTTTCCAGCCCTATGCCCCATGGGCAGCCATGGGTAGCACTGCCCAGACTCTAAGTAGGGGAGGCTATTGGTGAGGGATGTCAACAGTTTTGGGGGGGGGGTCCAAGAAAGGCCTAAGGCCTGGGCTGCTTTCTTGGCTTAGGGCAGGGTCCCGCAGGCTCCTGTCTTCTCTATAGGAAGCATGTTTTGCTTTAGAGGCCTCAGGTTGTGCTCCTGAAGGAATGTGTCCTGTCAGAGGGCATCAGGAACTGTCATAGTTAGAGAGTCTCAAGTGGAGATATGGAGACCAAGCCTCTAAAAAAGGGTGGTCCAGGAAGAGGGCAAGGGAAGGGATTGGTGACTCTGAACATGCCCCTCTTGGTCAGGGGCCTTCCTCCCTCCTGTCCAATTCTGGGGTAGCTCTCCAACATCTTGCACTTATGTTAATCCCATTCTCAAGGAAGGATCTCCCTTTTGGGGACAGAAGAGCTATTTTTCATATTCCTTGAGATCAAATGGGAGAGAAGGTTCAGAATGTCACTGGATGGGAAGGGAAGAAAATGACAATAATATTGATCCCTCCCCATCCCTTTATGGCTGTGCCGTGTCCCCCATTAGCAGAAAGTGCAGTGCCCTTACACCTGGCAGACGGCAAGTGGGGTGGGTGATGGACGAGTGGCATCAGCAGTGCTGCAGACCTCGCCTGGGGTTCGTGAGTGTAGAGGTGGTGAGATTCCCACCTTCTGTTGGGTTGGAGCTCCTTAGTCCCCACGTGCCCACTCTGTGGCAGGGAAAAGGCTGGGTGGGGAGGTGATTTTTCCACAGCCTGAAATCCTTCCTCATTCAAAAGACTAAATTAAGTGACATTTCAGGAAAGTTGGGGATGGGAGTCCGGATCCTCCCATGGCTCAGCATGTGAGGGGTGTTCCTGAGCCTGCCCTGCGTGTGGAGACTCCACTGTCTGGCTCTGTGGTTCTCAGCACCATAGAGAGCTACTGGGAGCTTTTTGGAGGTGGCAGGGGACAGTAGTAGCCTGGGGGCTGGTCATGTCTTTTTCATACTTTGCTGTGCGCCTTGGGCAAGTCACTCTCCCTGGGCCTCAGTTTCCCCTTATCCAGAGAGCTCACTAATCCAGATGGCCCCTGAGATCCCAGCCAGGCCCCTCTTCCTCTGTTGGGGTTGCAGAGTCAGACTTTAAGGTACTGTGACCCCCTTGTCCTGGAACAGACCCCTGCCTGCCTTTGCAGGGCACACAGATGGCAGCCTTCCCTGCAGCGGGAGTTCCCAAAAGTCCAAGTCTGAGAAAGGCACCCACAGGGAAGACAGCATGCTGGCAGTGGCCAGCTCCCCCAAGTCAAGTCAGCCTTTGCATTAGCCTGAACCCTGGCCTCTGTATAAAGGATTCATGCAGCCCCGCCTCCCTGGCAGCCACTTGATGCTCCCTCCTGCTCCTACTGCTGTTCCAGCTGTGGTTCTGCATCTGGGCAGTAGCCTCCCAGCGCTGCCACCCCTCAGGGTGCTATATCCCCCTGTCCTCCCCACTCTGGGTAAGTTGAAGGAGAAAGGCAGCTTTTCCTACAATGCTTCAAGTAGAAATGAGTGGAAATGAGGCCGCCCCTGGGTGTAATGGCCTGGCCTGCAGTGCTCCTCTCCTGTGTCCCTCTTCCAAGTTGAAGCCAGACAGAAGACATAGGCATAAGGCAGGGGGGTTCTGCTGGGCCTGGGTGGGGATCTGGGGGGAAGGAGGAGGGACGTGGGGGTGGGGAGGGGAAGGAAAGAAAGGAGCCCGGTGGACAGAGAACTGGAGGGGAGGAGAGAAGGGATGGGAGGGAGGTTCTGCAGCAAAAACAGTACGGGGAAGTTAAGTTTCCTCTCAGGGCAGGAGTCACATCGCAGTCCTCCTGTCAGGCTCTTGCCTGCTCCCCTGCAGCAGATGTGCTCCCAGCCCCTCAAACTCTTGGGATGCCAGAGAGAACTTTGAACCAGGAGCTGCCTCTAAGATCTGGCAAAGCCGAGCTTCTGAGACCTCAGTCTTTGCCACTTCAATTCCCCGGTGGTCTGAGGAGCAAGGAGAACTCCAGACAGGAATCTTTATTGTCTGCTGAGCCCTGGCTCCAAGTATGTATGTTAAAACTGAGCTTCCCCTGGGGATGATGCTGTTTGCACATCAGGAATGAATTTGGGGAAAGTGGAGTATGGGAGAGAAGGAAACAAAAATCGTATTGAAAAGGAATGTTCTAGAAGGTTGGCAAAATCTAGAAAATACTTTCTTTTCTTTTTAACATCCTTTTGAACCTTCCTTCTTTTGTCATATTAAAGGCCCTTACCCAGCTGAGCCTTCAGGGTCCCAGGCATGGGCAAGGGGACTTTTCCCAGTGGGGGTGCTACCCTTAAGGGCCATGAGCAGTTCCCTGGCACCTGCAGGGGAAGGACTGGCAGGAAGCTCCCCTTCACCTCCTCCTCATTTGTGCTGGCCCCTGGGACTTTTTCCCTTTGCCATTCAGAGACAAAGTTAGGTGAGGAGGTGAGCCCCTCCTGGGGGCTACCGTCAGGGAAATGGTGATAGTGACTGCTAATCAAGTCAGAGTGTGACTGTGCTGGAGGAGAAATGGTCCAGGGAAGGGGGTGGGTGGTGTGGCTAATAATGGAGTGACAGTACCAACTAGTTGGAAAGAACCCTCTCCTTTGTAGAAGCAAGGGCAAACAGTATCTTGTAAGTGGGAAGGAAGGGAGGAAATGTCATTGTCCTTAACTATGGCAGGAGGCAAGTAGTGGTGATGGTGGGGCCATAGTGTCAGAGATCATGAGAATTGGGATTCTAGTCCTCAGGAAAATGGGAGGACATGATCAGATGGTCGTATGGAGACATTGCTCTAGCTGCCATATTGAGACAGGCCAAGAGTGAAGGCAAGGAGGCCACAGAGGAGACCACCATGCTGGATTGGTGAGGGTGTCTCAGCCCAGAGTGGGAGCAGGGAGGGCAGAGAAGCATCCCTGGAGC
This sequence comes from Galagoides demidoff, assembly GCA_963574575.1. Taxonomy (NCBI): domain Eukaryota; kingdom Metazoa; phylum Chordata; class Mammalia; order Primates; family Galagidae; genus Galagoides; species Galagoides demidoff. The sequence continues at coordinate 29,245 of CAUYQV010112295.1, forward strand.
AGCACTGCCTCTGTCCCTCTGTGGGTGAGACTGGGTAGCCTGAAATCAGGGGCCTGGGCACTGGGACAGCAGCACCTGTACATTTGAGTACAAATTACCATTTGGTATAATGGACACAGGTCAGTCTCAGCCGTATGTGGGTTTTAAACAAATCATGATCGCCACCTTCCAAACAATTTAGTTTTTTTTTTTCCTCCTAGCTAGCCCCATCACAAACTTTTGAAGCATGAAATGAATTTCACTGGCCCTTGCCAATAGGATCCTTTCCCTAGATAATAGATTTTACGAAATGGCTATAATCCTCCCAGGTAATGAGCGAAAGCTACACTCTCCAGTTGGGCCCTGCATTCCTCTTCCTGATTTATGATATATTGGTTAAAATAGTAAACTGATAGCAGTTGCAAAACAGTCATTCATCACCAGGCAGTGTTGCTTAAACTATAGAAAGGTTTCCAGAAGTGAGATGCTAGAAGCCAGTGAAGGAACAATTTGGCAATCCCAAAGGCATTAAGTAGCAGTGAAATCACATCTCTGTGTTTGTATTCCCAAGACAGAGGACTGGAGTGGTTCAGGGCACTAAAGAAGGAAAGAAAGACTAGCAAACCCATTCCCAAGGTCAAAGGACATCTTAAAGGACCCTGCCCCCCATGGGTCCAGACTGCACAGACACCCCACCAGCCCAGGCTCTCTTCAGTCAGTGTACTATTATTTCTCTTTCTAGACAGTTTTAGGAAGTTTTCCAATTTTTAACATGTTTAAGTATGTTGAGCTAATGCAGTCTATCAACCATACAAGAGTTGGAGCACAAAGCCACTAAATGTTAGTTGGTGCTGGAGAAACTAAAATTATTCCCACAGGATTGCCTCAGTCTGGATGAGTTATTTCATGGAGATAGATTATCTATATCATTGGTTCAAGAGGAAAGCTTTTCCTACCTTAGATGAACAAATGAAAGGGTGGTGAGAAACTGTAGAGATCTCGTGTAGTGTCCAGCCACCACCCTCATTTTTAGGTGAGAAAGCTGAGTCCTGTGAGAGAGCAGTGACTTGGCTTAAGCCTCACAGGGAATTGGTGAAAGAGATTAGAGTAAGGCCCCAGCCAGGTGCCACCTGCAGTGACAACTCGCAGAACTTGAGGTTCATCGTAACATTGGTCCGCACCTGTGTCAGCTTAGTGCCAGCTACTGAGCTGGAACACTTGTGCCGATTCCTCTAAGTGGCTGTTCTTCGTGCCAGCTCCAGGCCTGTTCCCCATGGATATCTGCCCCTGACTCCCACCCGGAGCCCAGGGTCTAGGTGGAGCTGTTGTTGCTGTCATGATGAGTATGTGATTTTTTTGTAAGTCGTGTAACTCCCTGAGCCCCATCTTCCTCCTCTATGGCATGGGAGACCCTTTCTACAGAGTCTGGCAAACAGTAGGCACATGACACATGTCACCTCCATGCCCATCTCCAGTTCAGGGAGCAGCCATTGGGCACCAACAAGCTGGGCCAGACCCTGGGCTGTCCCAGAAACTCAAAGTTAGACAAGAGATGGTTGAGGTGGGGCCACTTAGGATTTTAGGTACAGCTGTCAACCCCTGCCTTTGAGGAAGGCAAATCCTAGGACTTAAACAAATTGGAAAGACTCATGGACTAGTTCCTGAAATACCATAGTAAGAGCAGGAGAGCAGGACAGTCCTTTCTTCAGCCTGGTTCCTCTCCAAGCAGGCAGCAACCCCTGCAGGAAGCCACCCTGAGCACCCACAGCCAAAGCCCCTGACACAGATGTCCACAGGAGCTTCCCTTCCCCCAAAGTCATGGCTTCCTTCTCAGAATAGGCCTGCACCCCCTGCACAGCCCATGCCCACACTGAGATGAGCATGGAGGATGCTCTGTGAGAGCTGGCCGATCCTTGGAAATGGAGGCAAGACTTTCAGGGTTGGAAAGCATGGTCTGGCACCTGAACCCACAGACACCCAGGCTTCTGCCATGCTCCCCGGAACTTTTGGCCTTCTGTCCTGACACCTGGCCAGCCACTCCCCACCTAGGACAGAAGTTTTTTCTCCTCCTGTGCATGGGAGCTGTCAGACTGTGGGTGCTAATCACCAATGTGTGCTCTTAGAGGTGTGGGTTTGCAAAGGACGTCTTTTGTTCTTGTTAGAGTAGCTAACCTCTAAATCTATTTAATACCCCTTCCCTGGTTGTCCATCATTATGACACATGATTTTCCAAAGGATTTACTATTAGTTAGCAGCACAGGGCTTTCTCCCTGGGGTAGCAGCTACTTGCAGTGAAGAAAATGCATGTTCAATGTAGCAATTTGTCTTTTTTTATATATTTATTATAAGAGTAAATGAGTTATTGTTGGAGACTTCAATATTATTGCAAATTAGGTGCTGCAAACAGAGCTGGGCCATTTATTATGTTCCTCAACTCCCACCACAAACACGCCAGTTCAGAAATCAGCTGAGAGTTCCGGCCCTTCCCAGGGTGAGCATGGAGAGACTTGCGGGGTCTGATCATGACATCCACCATGTCACATTGTGCCGGGGGAAAGGAGAAGGGAGCCACTTGTGCAGGTGGATGTGGGGCCTCAAAGGGAGGAGGAAGTTTGCTGTGCCAGGTGGTCAGTGGCAGGTGACAGCTGGGGTCTGGACTGGAGGAGGCAGCATGGTCCCAGGTTGTAACTGCTGGCCCCACGACCTGTTCCAAGCCTATCGCTGTTGTTGCATAGCTGAGGTGGGGTGATTGATCTGTGCCCACAGTAGCCCCTCAGCCATGCCCTCACTTCCAGGGTGTTGGCAGTCCCAGCTACAGAGGCTGGGCCTGGGTTCTCATTTGGGGCACGTCCCATGAGAGAGAGTGGTGGCTAGGATTATACAGCCTACTAGGGGGCTCCTCTGGGGTGGGGCACACTTACTGAGGAACTGCTGCTGCTGGTCTTGTCCTTTAGTCACCTGCCTAGACTGGAGATGGACACGGGGGCTCTCCAGGATGCATATAATGTTGGATCCTTGCCTGGCAGAGGTGAAACTCACACTGCAGTTTAAGCGTGAGCTGTGGGTTGTCAGCACTGAGGAGTGTGGGTTGAGACTCTGGCACACGGAGATGCCCCAGGCTGGAGGAGCCTGAGGGAAGGCCACATAGCTCAGTGGTCTGGGGCACAGGCTTCTAGGCACAGACCAGCTCAGATTGGAGTCCTGCTTCTTTGTCATCTGCCAGTTTATGATTGTGAATAAGATACACAACTTTACTCTAACCTCCGTTTCTGTTTTGTAAAACAGGGCCCAGACCCCTCAGCATTGCTGGGATTAAATGAGCTCTTGACCTTGAAATACTAGGCATAATACCTAGCCCATAATAGTAAGGGCTCAAAAATCTTGGCTCGGTGCCTGTAGCTCAGTGGTTAAGGCACCAGCCACATACACTGGGGCTGGTGGTTTCAAACCTGACCTGGCCCTACTAAACAGCAATGACAACAAAAACAACAAAAAAATAGCCGGGTGTTGTGGCAGGCACCGGTAGTCCCAGTTACTTGGGAGGCTGAGGCAAAAGAATGCTTAGCCCAAGAATTTGAGGTTGTTGTGAACTGTGATGCCACAGCACTCTACCAAGGGTGACACAGTGAGACTCTGTCTTTAAAAAAAAAAAAAAATCCTCACTAGTTCAGTTGTGATTTAGTTGGTTGGCTGTTCTGAACGTGATAGGCTAAACTTGAAACATTAATTAGTCACTGCATTTGATTGCAGGAGTACTGCATGTGAGTGACAGACACGAAGGCATCTACCCACCATCTACCACCCAGAAAGAGCCAGGGCTAAGATTTGCGAATATAGGGTGCAGTTGTCTTTTGTGTTTATATGCGAGATATACCTGTGGCTATGTCTTTTGTACATATTATATTTGCTACCTTGTGACCTTTTCATCTGACCAGACCAGGCAACCTGTCCCCTCACCGAGCCCTTATCATTCAAGTTCTGTAGCTTTTGTTTGTTTTGTTTGGGACCGTTTCACTCATTCACCCTAGGCAGAATGCTATGACATTGTATCTCACAATCTCACAGCAATCTCAACCTCTTGGGCTCAAGCTATCCTCTTGTCTCAGCCTCCCCAAGTATCTGGGCTTACAGCTGCCCACTACAGTGCCCAGCTAGTTTTTCTGTTTTCTTTTTCAGTAGAGATATGGTTTCACTCTTGCTCAGGCTGGTCTCGAACTCCTGAGTTTAGGTGATCCACCCACGTTGGCCTCCCAGAGTGCTAGGATTACAGGCATGAGCCACCACACCCGGCGAGTTCTGTAGCTTTCTGATATCAGGACCTTTTTAAAAGCTCTGAAAAGTAAGGGCTTCAGAGAGCTTTTGTTTTTGTGGTGTACATTCATCAATGAATATTAATTTTGCCATTTAAAAAATAAAAACTGAAAAATTTAAAAGAAATTTTAAGGTCATTTAAAAATGATAGCAAGGAGCCTATTTCAGGTTAATGAAAATAACTGATTTTTATGGGAAAAAATTGAAAAGGATGGCACTAATTTTCAATTTGCAGCTTTTTTTACTCTCTGGCCTAGTAGAAGGTAGCACTCTTCCTACCTTTTCTACATTGGCTGTGTGCGGTGGTAGCTTTTGAAAACCCACACTGTCCACTCAAGCAAGAAGAGCAAAAAAGGCAAATAAGATCTTGAATAAAGATAGTTTTGACTTTGCAGATCCCCCAAAGGAGCCTTTGGGAACCCTAGGGTCCTCAGACTACACCTTGGCTCCCTTTTAATGCCTCCATAATGGTTTTGACCTTACCACTGGAGGCTGGGCTGCCAGCATCCCTCCAGCGACCACAGGCTCCCTGGTCTCCTGCATCTCACCAAATACGTGAGCATTCAGGCTCCCCTCTCCAGCACTATAACATGGAGTCAATATAAAATCTCTCCATTTGCAGAGTTTGTAACCACAGTCTCCTTTGGGGGGCAACAGGAGACAACTGCACCACCTGGGGTCCTCAGCAGGCCTAGCACTCTGCCTGGGACACACATGTTGTGGCCAGAGCTTCATGTCTGGAAATTGTACCAGAATGAGCTGCTGGCTCCCAGGTCTGGAGTCTGCCTCCGCTGGCCTAGTACATCCTGTAGAGAGTCTTGGCCACAGGCAGACAACACATCCCTGCCTTGTCCTCACCCCAGAGGTCTCCTGGGCTGCATTCAGGCCCCAGCAGCCCAGCCAGCCAGAGTGACAGTGTTCAACCACGTGGGTGCCTCCTTTTCAGAACCACCATCCCAACCAACAGAGCCCAGCTTGTGAAGGCTCCTTGGGTCTGTGTGAGAGTCCCTGTTTTCCTTGGCTTTGGTCCGGTTTCTCAACTGGCTGGCCAGCCCTTTTCAAAAACTAGCTGGTGTGTTTTGAAACTTTTATTTTTCAAGAGAAAAATTCCTGGACCTGGAACAAGAAGGAGAAAAAGTTATAATAATGCAGAGCATCAGTAGTCAAAGTAGGACGGTGAGGGTTTAGAGATATTGAAAGTTGTCGCAAAACAGTTCACTTGTCGGGAGAAGGGCTGGTGGTACTACTGGGGTGGGGGGCAGCGGTGGATGATGGCCCAGTGCGTGCTAACTTCTCCCTACATCAGCATTTGGGGAAAGACAGATGTGCCCAGAAGTGGGCCTCGCTGCTGTCTGTGTAAGCAGGCCCGCCTTGAATGTCTGTGGATGGCATCTATCATCCGTGACCTGTAACATTTGTACTGGTTGTTTATGGTCTCTTCACATGCATTTTCTCAGGGCTGAAATATAGCACGCTAATGAGATATCTCTCTGCTCAGGAGGATGCAGGCGGCTCGGAAAGACGCTTCAGCAACATGCTGACTAGTTTGTCAATAGCCACTTGCTGTGGCAGCTGCTGTCCGGGCCAGGAAGAAAATGGAGTAGGGGAAGCTGGGAGAACATCGAGGGTAGGGGATTTGGTGCCTGGAAATTCAGCTCAGTCAAGGGTCTGCCTTGTAGGTGACTTCACATTGGGTATAGTTGTCTGTAGGACCATCAGCTGTAGTGCCAGTCGTTACTGGAGGAAGGCATCTCAGGGGTATCAAGCAGGCTCAGCTCTGGTCCTAGCTTCCTGGACACTTTTGACCTAACATTCTCTGCTCTTGAAACCTGTTCTCTACACTCATAAATGGCAATAGGGAGCCTGGTGGTGCCTGTGCCCAGAATGGGGTTACTTTGTACATGCAGGTCCCCTTCCTGCCCCGACACCTGGTGTCTGAGCAAGGTGGTCGCTGACTCAGTGTCTGTTAGTTCTGGCTGCTAACAGGCACCTGTGTGGACAAAGGAGCCTGGGAGAGTGGACCAAATGGAGAGGGAGAACCCAAGGAATGACTGGAGCCTGGCTGAGTACAGTCCTGGGCATGAGAGGAGCCCAGGTGCTACTTACTTAGAGGAGGGTGTGCAGGGAAGGGGCTAAAGGAGAAAAGCCCCACCCCCCTTGGGGTGGGGAAATTGCTTACGAATCCAGGCATGGAGGAAAGGAATGGACTAGAATAGATTTGCAAGGAGAGTTTCAATAAATGAAGCCTGTTCTGGGGACTCGCCCTGCAAGCGGCACTATGGTGGTCTGTGGAGCACTAGCCCCAGGCCAGGCCTCTGCCGACACCCTCCTTCCTCGCTGCCCCAGGACACTCCTACCTGTATCATTATGTCTAAATTCTCTGCAGTCAGTCATGACCCAAATCTCAGGAGGATGCTTGTGGAACTCCCTAAGCTGATGATAAAAACTCATGTGCAACATGACAGCATAACCCCAGAGAGCCAAGACTGTCTTGCAAAGCCAAACTGTCTTGCTGGGGGTGGGTGTCTGCTGTAGCAGACACTAAACCATATTATAAAACTGCAGTGATTGAAACAGAGCCTTGGCATAGAAAGAGATAGAAGTACAGTTGGGCATTTAGTTCTTTTTCAGGAAGGATAGCTATTTAAATCAGTAGGGAAAGAATGGACTGTTTACCAGGTAGAGTTAAGACAATTGGTTATATAGGAGAACAGTTAAAGTTGAATCTTCCTTACAAAATAAGTGCAGAATAGATTCAAGAATTTAATGTTTTAAAAAGTCAAGATGTTGACAGCAGGTTCCTCTTTTTACTCAGCCACTTTGGCAGCCATGCCTCCCCTTGACTCACTGATATACTCCAGGCCCCAAAGATAAATGAGGAGGAAGATTAAAAAATCATTTGATATGGTTCAAATATTTGCCAGAGAAATAAAGTGAAGGGGGCGGATGGAGGGACTTTTCTTGCAAGGGTAGGGGACTCTTCTTCAAGCTGGCTGGGGTGGAGGAGAGACACAGAGGGGAGCCAGATGGCAGAGATGGTTCCTTTTTTGGACCAGCCTTGCTCAGGGTCTTCTGTGTGCCAGCTCCCAGCCCACTGGCCAACAGGGAGGAGCAGGGCTCTGTTGGCCCCAGTGGAGGCAGACCATTGTTGGGGCCAGGCACCTGGGATCCTGGACAGGTGGACACTGATTCTGTGGAGGCAGATGTACTGGGGTTGGATGGCACTTATACTTTAGGCTCTGTTTACATGGCCCTTTCCATGGCCTTGTGCTTAATTGTATAATAGATTCATTATTTGATATTCTTTTACTTAAAGAGGGATCCTCAACTATGTAAGCTTTAGGCCCCATGGGACCTGAGCCAGCCTATGCTCACACAGCAGGCAGCAGTGAGTTGGGAGGATAAGATGGCTAAGAAGGCCTGGCCAGCTGCGGGGTCTCAGCCCTGGGTCTGTAGGAGATGCAGCTTCCTGGGGATGGCCCCAGTCCCCCCAGTGCAATCCCAGGCATCTTGTCTGGCTTTTCCTGCTCTCCCAGCAAGCCCAGAATGAGGCCTGCTCCTGAGCACTGAGCCCTTACGCCATGTCAGTCCAAATTCCCCGAGACCAGACTGTGGGCTCACTGTATAGACTCTGTCTCATGTACTTGTTTCTTCAGGGCCTCACACGTCGACACTAGAGCAAAATTTTATTTTTATTCATTTTTAAAAATTTTATTTATTTATTTATTTTTTAATTGAGACAGAGTCTCACTTTATCATCCTCTGTAGAGTGCTGTGGTGTCACAGCTCACATCAACCTCAAACTCTTGGGCTCAAGCAATTCTCTTGCCTAAAGCCTCCCTAGTAGCTGGGACTACAGGCACCTGCCACATGCCTGGCTATTTTGTTGTTGGTGGTGGTGGTGTTTAGCAGGCCCAGGCCAGGTTTGAACCCACCAGCCCCAGTACATGTGGTTGGTACCCTAACCACTGAGCTATGGGAGCCCAGCTTAGAGCAAACTTTAAAGTAAACTATTTTGATGTGGCTTAAAAATGACGACACATTCTTCAAAAACAGTCTTAGAACATATGTACATTCAGAAAAGTGCATGCATCTTAAGGATAGAGCTTTGATGAATTTTGATCATTTGAACATACCTGTGTAACCAATATCCAGACCAAGAAATAGACCATGGCCTTGAGCCAGAGCCCCCTGTGCCTACTCCCCGACGCAAGAGAACAGCACAGCTGACTTTTGAACACATAGCCTAGTTTTGCTTGCTTCTGTTCTTCATATAAATGGAATTATGCAGGGTGTGCACTTTCATGTCGGGCTTCTTGCTCATTTTAGGGGATTCATTCGTGTTATTACATGTAGTTGTGGTTTGTTCATTCTCATTGTTGAAAAGAATTGTTGTTATTCCGTTTTTGTGCTTATAGCACATGTACATGTATTGATCTGTTCTAATGTTAGTGGACATTGTTTTTTTTTTTTTTTCAGTTTGAGGCAGTTCTTTTCTTTTTCTTTCTTTCTTTCTTTTTTTCTTTCTTTCTTTCTTTCTTTCTTTCTTTTTTTTTTTTTTGTTGCAGTTTTTGGCCGGGGCTGGGTTTGAACCCGCCACCTCCAGCATATGGGGCTGGTAGCCTACCCTTTTATGCCACAGGCACCACCCTCTTCTCTTTTTATGAGCATCCTTGTACAGTCTTGGTGAATGTATGTGCACATTTCTTCTGAGAATGCAAGTAGGAGTGAAACTGCCCTGTTTTAGGGCATGTGTGAGGTCTGCTTTGATAAATATTGCCAGTTTTCCAAAATGGTTATACTAGTTGCCTCAGTTTTAATACTGGAATTTGCTATGAAAAGGTTGTTTGTTTGTTTATTCTTTTAAAAAAATGCTTTTATATTAACATCTGGAAAAAACTGTTCAGGTTGAGATGGATACTCTAAAGTATTGGCTAAGCCTGCTTCCCTAAAAGGAAACTGAAGAATTGTGAACTCAGAAAAATAGATCTGGGGGAATATCCTCTTATACACGGACTTACTTGCTTACCTATTTATGCTTCCTTCAGCCACAAAGACTCATCATGTACATCTCCCTGCTAAAGGCAGATAGAGGAAAAAATAGAGTCTTCGTTCCTTGTGATATCACAGTCACAAAATGTATTAGTTACTTCTTATTGCCAATAATGGCCCTAACTGGGGAAGGCCATCTCTTTATACAAATAATTAGGTCCAAGAAGAGCTGCCTAAGCAGAATCATGGTTGTAGTAAAGTCACTTTATGGTGTTTAAAGACTTGACTGAATAAAGGGGAAAGTTTAAATAAATTAGTGCTCAGCTATGGATGAGACAGTATGAATCCACTAAAATATTTATGAGGAATCTTAATGACATGGTACAATATTAAAAGGAAAAAAGCAGAAGTATATATACAGTATGAAACTTATTTTTCAAACTCATATCCTGTAGCAAAAAGAAAACACACACGTGTGTGCACGCGAACACACACACACACACACACTCTTGGTCTAATTTTTCTGGTTTTAGAAATTTCTCCTGACTACAACCCTCCAAACTTGCCCCTTCTTGCCTAGTTCTGCCCTCTCAGCACCCCAGAAGTCCAGTCTGCAGCCACAGGATAGCGTGTGTCTGTGTCCCCTCTGGCACTGTCCTGTGTGATCTTGGAAATTGCTGGCTGCCTTGGTGTGGGCCTGGCATTAGCTCATGGATCTCAGTCACAAATCTGTTTCCCTGCCCAGGCAGGGCAGGGATTTCACTTTCTGTGGCTTCTATGTTCCCCTCACGGCCAGCCCTATAAGACAGCTTTGGAGAGGTGTGAGGCCTTTAGCCAGGCACTCTCCAGCACAGGGGAGTTCCCAGGAGAGTGGAGGAAGAAAGGTCCTGGCTCTTGGGGGGGTCGCCTACGCCATGGCTGAGTGTTTAGAAGGGCCTGAACCACTGAGAAGCCCTTGTAGCCTGTCTTTAGATAGCAGCTAAAGGACAGATCCAAGGTAAGAACTCCTTGCTGGTGTGTAGGAAGAGGGGGCTTCAGTACCCAAGAGAAGGGCAGTGTTGATGATAGATGAATGGCACCCCAGTCCAGGCCACAGCAAGATGGACACTGCTCCCCTGTGATACACTTGCCTGCCTCTGGCTACCACCTTGCCCATGGTATGCCTGGGTAAATCTCAAGCTGAAGTCACTTAACGACTAGGCTGTCACCCCACAGTAACCCATAATTACTACGTAGGAGTTTGTGGATGAAAACCAGTAGATTCCAATTCAGCATGTTAGGCTCTGCATGCGCCTCTTGAAGGAGGAGCTGGGAACCTATGAGAGCTCTCACGGGTGCACAGAGAGCCAATCACATTCTCCAGCAGCTAACTGAGCTGCCAAGGTCAGCCATATTTCAGCATTTAGGATTTTAAATGCTGGTTAAAGTGCCCATATGGAGAAGTGTGTGTATATTTTCCTATTTCTGCTCATCGTGCTGGAGATAAGACTAGGAATAAATTGGAGGCACCCAAGATGCCTCCTCAAGCTCCCTTCTCTTGTCTCTGTGTGCAGTATTGAACCGGCCACACGGGTCTGACTTCTCAACCTTTTCCTGAAAGGGCCTCTCATGGGGGAAGGAAAGAGTTTTCTTTAAGGACCCTCAGTTGTGGGATCTACTCCAGGAGAGTAGAATGTTTCTCTCTGCTCACAGACAGAGTGAGTGGGTGTTGGCTTTGAGCCCCCTATCCAGACACCCCCTTTTCACATGGATTTCTACTGCACAGCCATGGGGTTTTGCTAGCTGGGAATTTTAATTAGAGAATTGGGCACACTTAATTACTTTCCGTTCAGGTATAAAGCAAGGGGGCTGATTAAATTTCCCTGTATTTCCCAGCCCAGGTCCAGTCTCCGAGGTGCCATCCTGTTGCCTGAAGTCCCTGTCCTGCCCAGACGTCCTCCTTCCTCCTTCCCATCCACTGCCTCTCTCTCCAACTCTGCCACCTGTCCTGGCCCTCAGCTCTGCCCTTAGGAGGGGAAACCAGGTCACATTTGTGGTCATCAACAAACACATACAAACCCTGCCCTGCCTCACTAAGAGGCTGAGCCTGTGGTTTTTCTGTCTGTGTCCTAGAACACCCCCAGACATCAAGAAAAAGCCATCAGAAGCACCTAAGGACTAGGTTAGGGCAGTTGAGACAGCTGCACACTAGAGAGATTATAAACGTACACCTCTTGGCTAAATTATGTCTTTTCTCTAGCAGAATTATGATTTGAACTTTGTTTGAAAATTAGCATTTCGGCACGTGAGGTGACACTAAACTTAATTTGGGTATTGAATAGTTGTTTTCAGGCATCCTACACAACACCCAGCACAGCTTCTACCAGCTGTGTGGATGCAATGCAGATTATTTTCCATGGTGGGGGGAGCAAAACATGAAATTTGTCTTTCTTCTTATCCATGCTTGAAGGCAGCACCTCAAGTTATCATGGTAACATGACCTCTCTGCATCTCAGTTTCCGAATCTGTTGCATGGGCCCAAGTCAGTTGCCTTATAGGATGGACAGTAAGATTAACTAAGCAAATTCATGTTAAGCATCAGACAGGCCCACAGAGGTCCCAAGACCTTGAATGTGATGCTCTCAGGAAAGGCAGCTCAAATTCAGGGTCTCTGGGCCCTACTACCAAATGCTCTGTTGTGGCTGACACAGCCCTGAAGTTTCCTGTACCACACCCAGAAGCATAGCTGCTGGGGCAATGTCTGCTCATGGAAAGCCTGGCCCCTTTCCTCAGGGACCCTCTCCCAGCAGGTGGGGGAGATGTGTTGGGGGAGGACAGGTAAAGCCAAGGCATTGTGAGTTTGTGGAGTAGCAAAGGGGAACTGGGGCTCCAGTGGTGACCCAGCACCTAAAGATAGCTCACAATGGTCCAGGTCCCTAGGGATGCAGTAAAACGGGACCAGTAAGATCCTACAGGTGGGTTCCAGAATATGCTACCCAAGTATGGAGGTGGGAGGGGCAATATAGCTTGGAAGTTAAACAATTCACCCTCCTTCAGGAATTGTACTTGTCTGTGAGTTTGTAACTGGTCTCTGGGCCCGTGTAGATGTGTAGATTAGTGTGACCTTTGGGGGTGCTGGCCTCTGAGATGAGGGGCCCCAAGAGCCACACCTTCAGAGGAGCCCAGGTCACATAGACAGCGTAGGGGATGGGCAGTCAGGGTCAGGCATCTCAGGGTGTAGGACTAGGGTGAGTCTCCACAGCAGCTCATGCACAGGGAAGGGGTGAAGGCAGCAAAGGAGGCAAAGATGATGTGTTTGGGTTGAGGGGGGTCGGCTGGGAGGCAGCCCCAGTTCCGCCCAGCACCAGCTGCTCTGGCTTGTGGACTTGACCAAGGCTCTGTACTTCCATGGGTCTTGGTTTGCTTGACTCTGAAATGCAGGTGTGTGTCCTTGGAGTCCCTCCAAGCTCTGGGAATTTGTGAAGTGCAGATGGAGGAAAGACATCAAGTCACAGAGAGGGCAGTGGCTTTGGTTGCAGTCTCAGGGCAGGCCTGACTCATCTATCTCTGAGCACAGAATTGTCCAGGCCCAGCCTACTTTGTCGGCTCCCTTGGTCATCCCTCCTCTGCTGGATGTTGGGATCTGACTGCCATCCAAGATGCCTTCCTCCTGCTCACCTCTAGGGCTGAGATAGCTGCTCTGGTCTCATATCTGGTCTTAAATGGCTCTCTTGTCTCTTCACCTTTTTTCTATTTTAAAGTCAGGTCTATTAAGGTATAATTTGCATATAGTAAAATCCACCCTTTTGAAGTGTATAAATTTTAACAAATGTACACAGTTGTGTAATTATGTACCACCACGATGAAGATATAGAACATTTCCCTCTCCCCCAAATATGCATCCTGTCTCTTCGTAGTCACTCTGTCCCCCAATCCCTCTCCCAAAGCCCCTGGCTACCTCTGCTATGTTTTCTGTTCCTGTAATTTTATCTTTTCCAGATTATATAAATGGCATCATAGAGCATGTTTAGCTGGGGTTTTTGAAGGAGAAAGGATAGGGCCTCTTCAATCCCAAGAAGGGGTTAAACCTTCTATTTGAAAGTCCACAATCTTGTCAGGGCTAGAAAATGATAACCTTGAGGCCAGGGTCACTGTCAAGGAAGTCTTGGTGTTTGCAGGTATTTGCTGAGCATTTGCTATGTTTACTCCTTAAATCCCTATAGTAGTCTTGTGATCCTGTTCCATAGATAAGGAAACTGAGGCTCAGAGAAATTCAGTAAGTCACACAGCTAAGGTTTGAACCCAATCCCATCATCCTCACTATTCTGTGTGGTTCTTGAGCTGAGTCATGGAGGGGTGATTCTTACAGTGGCAGGTAAGGTTCTGGCACCTGGGGGGTTAGGAGGGTGGTGGAGGTAGAAGGAAGCTAGAGCCACATCTCTATTACCTATTTATTAAGGGGTACTCCCTTCCAAGTGAAATAGTGTATAGCTTCTAACCCTCCCAAGGAGATGCATCTGTTGAGGCAAGACTTTTAGGAATAAAGATTCACACTCTTCTGCATACCCCGGTGTTCCTTGTGGTACCTTTGCAAGGCTGCCCCCTGAATTCAGGGCAGCCCTGGACCACTCCAGAGGCCTTGGGCAGTCCAGCACTGGGCTCAACAGCCATAGAACACAGGCTTTCCTGACATGGGTCACACTTAGCCGTCTGCCCCACAGCTTGGGTCCTACCAGGCCCTCCTATACAGGAGAGAACACATTTCTCTCTGTGAAGGGAGGGGCAGAGCCTAGCTGTGGGGAGAGGGAGGCACAGATGGTGGAGTGGACAGAGAGGCCAACAGAGTCTGGAGCGCTGCACGTGCTGGCCAAGGGGAGAGCTTAGGTAAAGGACAATATCGCAGTCTTGGGACCAAGTGCCACTAAACCTTATGGGTAATGGGTTTTTTATCCCCTGGGTAATAGGAGACACCAAAAAATGAGGACATTACTTAGTGAGTCCCTCACCTCCCTGGCCCCATTCAGCAAACTTGGAGGAAGGACATTGCCCAGCATTGAGCCATGTGTGGATTTAATGGGGTTTCCATCTAAACCTTTCATCAAATTTACGGCTGTGCCTGTCTCCTGACCTTCCCCCTCACACATTCTTTTCGGAAATGAAGCTGTGTGCAGGCTGTGAGGTGTCACTTCCCCCACGATGGAGATAAACAGCTTGGGCCCAGGTTGAGACGGTGGATTTAATCAGGCTGGGTCCCTGCAGTTCACCCACCCCTAAGCTGAGTGACATTAGGATGGCCATTGGGGTCCAGCTGGAGTGGGCAGTGCAGAGTCAGTGAGTACTTATCCTGCCAGCTATAGGTCTTGGTCCAAACCTAGGAGACAAGGCCTGGCATTTGCTCACCCTGGGCCAGAAGGAGGTCGAGGCACTGTCCTCTTCTATGGCCCCACTTCCCTGCCGTGCTGCGGTCCACGAGGCTGTGGCCTCACTCCACCTTCCTCTGCCACTCTGAGAGTTGTGCCACTCCCAGGCTCTCTTTCTATGCACTTCTGGTTTTCCTCCTTACAGGTGCTCAGCGTCTTCTCTTGAATGTACCCACTCCTGCCCCAGGCTCCCTGCCCATCCAGATCCTACTGTCCAGTGTAGATGCCACTACCTATAGGAGGCCTTCCTGGACTCCCTCACCTCAGGGGAAAGGTCTCCCTTCTGGGAACTGTGTGGTTGCCAGGAAGGAAGAGATGCAGGCTCTGCCCCCACAGAGCCTGCTGTCCAGTAGGGTCTGCATCCCCATGTGGCCCGGGGTCCTCCAGGGTAAGCCTCTGCTTGTATGTCCAGTTGTTACTGGGCCTGGTGCATGGAAGATACCCTGTAGGTAGACACTGTCATTATCACAGGGCCATGTTGTCAGCCCCCTGCCCTGGGGAGTGAGGATGCAGTCACATTGCCAACCTCACTGGGCTTTGTAATCACCCCCCACCTTTAAGCACAGTGGCTTTGGTTTACCAGACAGGCACCTCTTCCCTGGCCACCCAGCCTCAGAAATGCCAGTAGGCTGTCCCACCCTACCTCTCTCCCTGCCAGCCTCCCACCCCTGGCTGTTCCACCAGGGAGGCGGCTCCTGCTCCTGCGTCCCCCTCCAGGAGCAGCTGTGTTTCCACTGCCCTTCCCTTTCTAATCTGTGGTTGTCTCACTGGCTGCCTCAGAGGGCTATGGGAGAGGCCGTAGCAACAGGCAGCGTTTGATGCCCACTTGGTCAAACAGGGCTCGCAAGGTGGCTGCTGGCATAGGAGTCATCTAGCAGGTGGGCAAGGAGACTCCAACCTGAGGCCATAGGGAAGAATTAAAAATAAAATGGTGTCTGTTCCCTGGCAGCCAAAGGCCTCTGTGCTTTGAGCTGGATAGACACTCTGGCAGTCAGACACAGAAGGAGGAAGACTCTGGCAACACTGTCTCATACGGGAGGGGATTGTCACATGGCACATTATCATCACTGAGGACCTTTAGCTAAAACTGTGCTTTTTTCTCTCTATGGCTTAAAGAAAATGAAAAAGGGAGATAACCCTGTTTATTGAGCATTTGTTACATGCCAGATCTTTCTATACTGGTTAGCGTGTGAGCCTCATACTGACCTCACAAGGTGGAAATTCCATCCCATTTTTGCAGAGTTTATGAAGGGGAGTCATAGGGGAGCAACAGGAGGCTTTGAAGAGCCTTCCAAAGGGCAGGGGCAGAAATGGAGCAGCCAGGAGCCTGCATAGGAGGCGCCTAGGACTGAGGATGAGGCAGGAGATGTAGGTGCTGGGGAGCAATGGTAGTGGCCTGCACTCTGACCTTGAGTCACATCTGATGGGCAGACTGAAAGGCAGGGAGGAGTCCAGGATGATGCCTGCCGAGTTGATATCAGTACCCTCACCAGGACAGGGTCCTCTGCAAGAGCATCCGGTGCAAGGGTGTGGAGACAAGATGCCGTGCTCTGTCTGCACCAGACGGAGATATCCAAGATGCTCGGGACTCATGTGAGGGATGGATAGAGAGAGCCAGAGCTCAGAAGAGAGGGCTGGACTTGAGACGCAGATGCAGGAACTCATGGGGAAATATACTCATCCGCCACACCCACGATTTTTCTCTGTAGGTGCCTGTGACACTGTAGGAAGATGCCTGACTTCCCAAACACACTTCAGAAGCTGGCCCCTGATGAATGCCTGTGGTCCTTGAAAGCAGGTGGCCAGATGCTTTGGAAAACTCTCATATGGCAAGTGGTGGACATCACAAGCCACAAAGGCCCTCCCCCCCCAGGTTGCCACGCGCCCCCCCCCCCCCAACCTGCCAGGGTGAGGAAACAGTCCACTCTGATGC
>CAUYQV010112296.1:0-26468 GCA_963574575.1 Galagoides demidoff
AGCTATCCCCCTGGTAGAGTACCATGGCATCACACCTCACAGCAACCTCCAACTCCTGGGCTCAAGCGAGTCTCCTGCCTCCACCTCCCAAGTAGCTGGGACCACAGGTGCCCACCACAATGCCTGGCTATTTTTTGGTTGCAGCCATCATTGTTGTTTGGCGGGCCCAGGCTGGATTCGAACCTGCCACTTTACGTGTATGTGGCTGGCACCTTAGCCACTTGAGCCACAGGTGCTGAGCCAGCTCTTTCTGTTTTTAAAGGGCACCATTTCTCCTGCCCTCTCCTCATCCCTGCATCTCACAAACTCCCCCTGCCCTTCCCTGCTCAGACAGGATTACAGCTCAATTGTGGTGCTTTAAGCAGCCCTGATAGCAGTTCAGGCCCCGCGCTGGAGAGGTCTCCTGAGATCATGCCAAAAGCGTAGACTTGGGCATGGGAGGTGAAGCATTTAATAATATTGTCTCAAGAATCTCTGATATCAGCTTCATATTCCCAGATCTCTCGAGAGAAGATTAGAAAGCTCACTCTGGAAGGGGAATAAAGCCAGTTCTGAACATTTTCTCTAGAGTCAGAGAACGTAAGCAGGGTCCCATCTTATTCGGCTCTCAATGTTAGTACCTAGCAGAGACCTCAAAAATATTCATCGGTGTTTGTTGGATTGAAATTCAAACCTTTTGGCTCGGCGCCTGTGGCTCAATTGGCTAAGGCGCCAGCCACATACACCTAAGGTGGCAGGTTCGAATCCCCAGCCCGGGCCCTCCAAACAACAATGATGGCTGCAACCAAAAAATGGCTGGGCATTGTGGCAGGCGCCTGTGGTCCCAGCTACTTGGGAGGCAGAGGCAGGAGACTCGCTTGAGCCCCGGAGTTGGAGGTTGCTATGAGCTGTGATGCCATGGCACTCTACCCAGAGGGATAGCTTGAGGCTCCATCTCAAAAAAAAAAAAAAAAGAAAGAAATTCAAACCTTTTAATAAGCTGATCCTGTTTATTTGTAGGACATTTAGAAGCATATCTGAGAAATTAACCAGTTGAATAACCATAGTCAATGTGTTTTGGCTCAATTTGGGGGGCTGTAGGTTGTTTTGACAAACTTAATTCATACAAAAGTAAATACCTTTTTTTAAATTTTTTTATTTCTTATAGCATAACTGTGTACATTAATGCAATCATGGGGTACAGGTTGCTGTTTTCATATACATTTTGAAATACTCTCATCAAACTGGTTAAGATAACCTTCATGTCATTTTCTTAGTTATTGAGTTAAAACATTTGTACTCTGCTAAAGTAAATACTTTTGCTACTTGAAAGGCTGTGATCAAGTTCATGGATTATTAAAATGATGCTGAAAAAAATTAAGACAAATGGAAACACTAACTCTGATTCTTCCTACAGTTTAAGCAACCAAGATTGTCTAAGACGATGGCACCAGGTCCAGCGTGGAGGGAAGGTGGTCACTGTCTGGGCATCCGTCTCAGAAGTCACCGATAGACCCTCATCATACCTGCTGCACTAACTCATTGCCTAAAAAAAATGGAAATGTATTTTCAAAAGAGAAAATAAAAATGGCTAAAATCACTATTAAAAGTTTAGTAAATTACATATTCCTTCCAGTGTTGAGATGCTAATGAAATGTTTATTGAGTGCTTTCTAAACTTTTCAAAGCCCTCTAATTCTCTGAGCCCGCGCCTTGGTAAACACATGCCCATCTGATCTATGCACTGTTCCTTCTCCTAAATATGCTATTACATCACCGTTTGCCTTATCTCTTACATTTAAAGTGCTTTGCCGTTTATCTCCCACCCCATGGCACACCCCAAATCCACAATCTCTCAAGCCTTTCAGATTTTCTGACCAATGTTTTTTATATAACAAATCTATAGACTGTGACCCCAGAAAAGGAATTATGCTTGTCCTGTGGTTTAAGGAATTAATCCCGTCGGAGTGCTTATCAGCAGACCCAACAATGCCCAAAGCCGGCTCCAGGTAGATAAACTTCGGTGCTGATAACCCACGGGGGGACAGCAGGGTTCACCAGACAGCAGCAACCCTTCCTTATCGATGAGGTGGCAGAGCCGTGTCAAGGGGCAGCTCGAGTTCTCTTGGCCCAGCAGCATTCAAACAGCATGACATTCATCCTCTCTAATAAGTGGGTCCCAAAGTGGTACCTCACACGTGCCCAAAGGCCAATCATTTGGCTACAAGCACCACATGACATAGCCCCTCTGCTCCTTTGGTTCCCACTTGTCACAGCCCATGAGTTCTCCCTCCTCCACTTCTCAGAGTTAACGATCAAGAGAACGACAGTGCACGAGGTGGGGGTGCAGAGAACGGCAGTGCACAAGATCGGGGTGCAGTCTGGTCCTTCCCAAAGCTGCCATTTCTCAGGGAACCAAAGCAGAGCTGAGCTCTGTGCAGAGAGCAGCTTCCTCCCAACTCTGAGGCGCATTTGGCTGCCTGCCAAAGAGGCTTTGCTTCAGAAAAGAAACCCACCAATTTTCTCATAGCTTCACAATTAAGAGACCTCATCATTTAATCCTAGAGCTCCCAACCCAGTTCAGTGCACCAGGAGAGCTGGAGGTCCAGTGCCCATGCTTCCTCTTCACCCTTCAGTTTGTATTAATAAGTCTATCCCTAAAAGAGCATGCTGTTTCCCAGGTACCAATTTTATGCCTCTCCTTCAGGATCCAGAATTCTTACACATCATATTTTAGCCAAGAGTCTTTGTTTAGGGGAACCTCTGTAACAAACGAGCCTTTCAGTAATGCAGAAAACAAAAATCTGAATCTGTACAGGTGAAGAAGCAGAACATTCTCCGGCAGCTTTTAAGCAGCAAGTTTTTCATCACGAATTCCAGAAAAAAAAAAATTGGAATCTGGAAAAGGACCATCTTATCACATAGAAAGTTTCTTTAGTAAAGCTGAGCCCCCAGTTGAGCTGAAGGGGCGACTGTGTTAACCCTTGCAGAGGAGAGACAAGACTCAAGTCACAGAAGGGGGTGAGGCCTTTGCCATCCCAGCAAGCCAGTGGATAAGGCAGAGGCCAGGACAGACACACAGGCCAGAGGTCAGTCTCCACGGGGAGTAGAGAGAAGGGCTACACGTGGAGAAGTCCTCCCCCAGCGGCAGATTAATCACACACCCTGGGAACAGGATGGCAGCCTCAGCGGTTATTGACTCACACTGTAGACAGCAGATTTCAGGTTCAGCTCTCTGACAGCGGGTCCTCAGGCAAGGACTGATGCTCCGGCTGTGTCCTGTCTTCCTTGACATGAAGCACCCAGAATGGAACTCATTAACACAGGTGAGGAAAGCTCAGCCCGCACCCACACAGTTGGGTATAAAGATTGCAGTGCATGCCCCTTGGTTTCAGCATCACTCAGAGTCAGAGCGCGCCCCTGTGCGTGGGACTCAACGCTTTCACTCCAAAGCCATTAGCTCCGTGAGGTCCTAGCATGACCTCAGCTGGGGGGCTGATATGGCTCTGAGTGGGATGAGGTTTGACTAGGTATTGATTAGAATTTCAATAATACGAAACTTGGAACCTTCCTTCTGCTCAGTGCTTGGTGCTTTGGGAGTAGGAAGAACTCTGGGCAAAAAGCCTCCAGACGAAGCCGTTTCCATACCCGCCCCCGTGAAGGAGATTTGCTCTTTGTCACTCCTGTGAGCAACAATGATGCCTGAAACAACTTCCTGACTGTCATTTGAACAAATAACGACCACCTTGCAAGGCACAAGGCACTTTAAAAGGCCCACAGACACATGTTATCTTTCCCGACGCAGTAACGCTGAGAAGCACCTACAGGAACACGTTTCACACTTTGTCCTGCTACACAGACTATTTCACTCAATACCAACAGATCATTACTTCTCTTTTCTTTTTAAAATCAGATCATTCAAGGTCAAAAAAAAAAAACTGCTGCATTTTCTGCTTTGTTTGTTGACCCCAACCCTAAGTAGAACAGCAGTGGGTTTCCTGATGGCCTGGCTCCATCCCCACTGACCACCCTGAGTGGAGCAGAGGTGGGTTTCCTGATGACCTGGCTCCATCCCCACTGACCACCCTGAGTGGAGCAGAGGTGGGTTTCCTGATGGCCGGGCTCCATCCCCACTGACCACCCTGAGTGGAGCAGAGGTGGGTTTCCTGATGGCCTGGCTCCATCCCCACTGACCACCCTGAGTGGAGCAGAGGTGGGTTTCCTGATGGCCTGACTCCGTCTGCAGGGATAAGCATTACACATTCAGAAGTTCGTGCACAGATCAGATTTCAAGGGTGCATTCTCGAGGAGCCCCCTGGTTCCTGTTCGCCAGATTTCTGTTCTTTGTTGGCGTTATTTGGCTTAAATGCCCCAGGTGTCCCTGCCTGGGCTGGGATTTTGGTTACTTGTGCTGTATGTTTATTCACCGCCCATGTTACCAAAGCACACGGAGCGTAAATAAATTACTTAGTAAATACTTTCTGAATATAACAGGACAAACTGCTCAGCAGAAACAGATGCTCACTTCCTCACTCCCTGAAAGCTTCTGAAAATAAGGGCCTGGTGCTCCCGGCCACAGGAGCAGAGGGGCAGTTATGTGGCTGTTTGGTCCAAGCGCCCTCCCACAGGCAGTAAGGTCGTTCCCATGCGCCTGGCCCTGGGACAGCTGCTGCTGCTTTCTTATTCTCCCCGCAGGTGCCTGGGATGCTGGGGGACTCAATGACCCCACGCCCACACCCAGCCGTCACAGCTGGTGGCTCAGCACCACCTCAGAGAGGAGAAGCATTTGAGACCTCCCCTGCTGTGGACAGCACGCCTTTCCCCTGGGCTCCTCAGGGTCGCCTGCTCACAGACAGAACAACCGTGGTGCACACAGGTGCAAATCATATCCTTGACCGAATATCCTTCAGCTCGTGGTCAACACGCTCCTAAAACTACAGAGTAGAGAGAGAGAGGATTTCATGCCTGAAATTCGACACATCTCCCTTCAGCTTAACACCTTGAAAAGACGCTTTTAAAAGATTTTATAGGTCACACCGTTGTTTGCCACAGAGCAGGTGGCAGGAAGCAGCTCACGCCGACGTCCCTTGTCCACCAACTTAACTCAATAGGCATCAAAACTAGTGAATCAAATAGTTCCCTTCCGGGAACCACTTATGTGAAGGCGATCGCAGGTCACAGCTCCTTCATGGTGCCTACTGCTCCGGCCTGTGAGATATTCTACATTTCGCCTGAGCTATTTAATACCGGCTCGGTACAAACGGAACTGGAGTCTCAACATTCCTTAGCACACACACGTCCATTTATCTCTGTCCCTTTTCTGCTTCAGGAACCAACCTTGCATTGCAAAAAAAAAGCACACAGAGTCCATAAAGACCCACTGACGGAGTGATGGATCTTTTTTAAACACTGGGGCATTACAGGATTTTATGAAGCAGTGAAACTTCCTCCAGGCCTGAGAAGTGCAGACTGACAGAGACCATTTTATCTGTAAGGCATTAAAGTATAAGCGCCACGTCAGACAAGCGTAATAGAAGAGGAAAAAGAAACAATAACGTCGGGAGAGGCGGCCAACTCCTCGCACAGAAAGGATCAGCCTGCAAGACACCTCAGGATCTCCAAGAAACCTAGAAAGTCACGCTTAGCCCTTACCACACCTGACTTTCCAGTCGGAAGAATCCTGGCTGCCACCCTGGTCCCCATCTCCATGCAAAAAGCAGCAGCAAACTGAAGTAATTCCCAAAACACTTTTCTAAAGTTACAGGTTTAGACACTAAGAGAAAGAGAGGCCCCACTTTCTCATCCCACCCGTCTTCGTTTCTCCCATCACGGTAACATGGAGGGAATGACATGCACACGGTGCCGTTTCCCACAGATAATTCAGTGAGCAGCTACTGCGTACAAAACAAGGCATTGTGCACTGGAAAGCAGTGGCCCGGGCCCCGCCTTAGGATTGCACCTTATTTATTTATTTTTATTGTTGGGGATTCATCAAGGGTACAAGAAACCAGGTTACACGGACTGCGTTTGTTAGGTGAAGTCCCTCTTCTAATTGTGTCCCGCCCCCAAAAGGTGTGTCACACACGGAAACCCCACCCTCCTCCCTCCTTCCCTCTCTCTGCTCTGTCTTTCCCCATCCCCTCCTTCTTTCTCTGTCTGCTCTCCCCTTCCCCGAACCCCCACCTGCCATTAACCTGGCATTATTGTCATTAATTGTCCTCATATCAAAATTGAATGCATAGGATTCATGCTTCTCCATTCTTGTGATGCTTTACTGAGAATAATGTGTTCACTTCCATCCAGGTTAATACAAAGGCTGTAAATCTCCATTTTTTAATGGCTGAATAGTATTCCATGGTGTACATATACCACAGCTTGTTAATCCATTCCTGGGTTGGGGGGCATTGGGGCTGTTTCCACATTTAGATGATTGTAAATTGAGCTGCAATAGTCTAGTGGGGGCATCAGCTGACTAGATTTTAGGCTGTACTACAAGGCCATGGTGACACAAAAATAGAGACATAGACATCTGGGCTTCACTGTCTTTGCTCCTCAATCTCACCAGCTCCACTTCTGGAAGAATCTCCATCTTTAATCTGTTCTTCCCTATTTTTACATAGCATGGCTCACAAGTGATCCCTGTTAGGCAGATGTCTGTCTTATTTTAAAGGAAACAGACTCCAAATATTCTTTGTATAATATTCTAGGGTTCCAGTCTTTAGTCATGACATTTCTACATTGACCCAGCTTCCTACATTGCTTGATCTATCCTTTTTCCGGTTTTAGTAGAAGACCCAAAAACTGTTATTATTTCACCAGCAAGACTTCTTCTCTTCAGACAGATATGTTTTGTGTACTTAACCTTTCAACGTTGATACTATTTTCCACGCTTTGGTTTTCTGAAGTGACCTTTTGTGGGACAGCTCAAACATTCTACCTTGCTATGTAAAAGAGCCCTACTTGGACAAAGTAAGAATGTGTAGTTGGTGATCCAAACTCAACTTTTCAGGGCTCAGCAAGCTATGGATCCAAATGATTGCCTCGTGTCCAAGGCCACCCGTGGCAGAATGCTTCCTTTAATCTGTGTGTGCCTCCCTGAGTAGGACAGTCACAGGTTTAAGTTTGAGTTGGAAAAGGATTCCTTAAAACTAGCTTTGTTCTTTTACTTCCCATCCCATGAATTTCCAGTGGTCTCTCATTCCCTCAGATAGTCTCCTAAACCCCACACAGCTGGGTTTTTTTAGATTAACATGAGGGTATGATAATTAGTTTACTCTGTCTGTGTGTGTGTATGTGTGTTCATTAGGTAAAGTCCAAGTTGCCGATGAGCCATTCACCCACGGGGTGTGGGGTGTGCCCTTACATTTTGCCCATTAAGTGAGAGCTAACCAATCACCTTCCCCCACTGGAGTTTTTCTCTTATGTGGGCATGTATTTGTTCATCTACTGGTTTCATATTATTAATAAGTATACTGGATACTTGCTTTTTCAATCTTGTGATACTTTACTAAGTAGAATTTCTTCAACTCTGTCCAAGTTAGTGCAAAAGATGTAAAGTCTCTGTCTTTTTTATGGCTTTATTAATGCATTCATGGGTTGATGGGCACTTGGGTTGATCCCAGGTCTTGGGATTGTGAACTGAGCCGTGTAAACATGCCAAATGCAAGTGTTCTTATGGTAAAATGATTTTTTTTCAATCTGGGTAAATACCTAGTAATGGGATTGCAGGATCAAATGCAAAGTCTACTTAGAATATTTTGAGGATTCTCATGGTTCTTTCCAAAGAGGTGTATTAGTTTTCAATCCCACGACAATGCAAAAATGTTCCTTTTCTCCACACCCTCTCCAGCATCTGTAGCTTTGGGACTTTGCGATGTGGGTTGTTCTCAGTGGGTGTAGGTGATATGTACAGCTATTCTTAATTACAGAGAGTTTTTGAGGCCACTTCTCACATTTACAGCTAGTTTCTGTCACTCTTTCCTATTTTCTCTCCCTCTATGATTCTTCTTCCACAAAGCCATTCTTGTTAGTTTTAGAGCACCTTGGTCTCCTTCTCTTCCTGAATTACTGCTGTGATATTCAGATCTCTGTTTCAGCACACTTCACATACAGCTACACAAATCCTGGCCTCTAACTGAGGCTGGAAGAGCCAGGCAATGTACACACACCATCCGTATAGCCTCCAGGTAGCTAAATATGACAGGCACAAAAATGCAAGCCTGGATGGTGACATACAATTATATTGTGTAGATTATGTCATGCATCACACATTATGGGACGTGTATCATCTGTTATATTCCCCTGGACATATTCCTTGGCACAGAGGAGACATTTGCCAAATAGGGACAAATGACAAATGTCTTTGTGATATACCTTATTTTAAAACCTTTGTTAGGCTGAGTATAAGCGAATCAGGTACGAGTGTTTTCACAGAAGATTGTTTCTCCTGCTTAGAAATTATAAGTTAATCAGTCAGGTTAGACAAGAAAAAATAGATTTTGTGGCCTGTTTATTGGAAAGGATATTCCACAGATCTACACATTCTGAAAATTAATCTAGGAAGTAAGGCACGTACACTTACTTAATAGATACCTGATTATTAACATTTATTTAGTAAATGGCCATGGCAGATAACCAAATTAAACACATAAATTTTACCTACCCCAGACATTCAGAAGTGATTCCTCTGATGAGACCAGGGTGAGCTAGACTAGTCCGAGTCAGTGTGAGAGCTACTCTGCCTAAGGTGAGCCCATCTCCACTCCCGATAACTAACAGTGCCCTGAGCTACCCCACTACCGGATGACGGAGAAGAGCCCCGCCGGCTCCAGCATCAACTTTTTCTGTTTCTTGCACTTTCACTGGTCCCCGTATCAGTTGGCTGTTGTATTCATCACCCCGCAGTCAAACACACCAGGGAATTCTAAATGGTCTGTAAAGTGAACATCTGTCCACTGCAGGCCGGGCACATCTGCACCCATTAATTTTTCATCATTTCCCCAAATCCGGGGTCAGATGTTCACCATGTGCTAACGTCTTGGCATCCCTCTCCGGTGGATTTCACGCCTCCGAAGCTGATCTTGCAATTATAAGAAAATGGGGTCACTCAGGCAGAGACCGTGTAGAGTTATGGAGAGTACCTCCCACCCTCAGTGGGGGGAAAAAACGTTTAAAAACACTCCGTCTTCAAAAAGGATGGAAAGAGGGAATCAGCTTGCTGCTTATTAAACATGGGATAATCATCTTTGCTGTTTCTTATAAGCATGTTTAGAAAAAATAAGCCCAAGTTTCTTGTTGTGCGTTCCCCTCCTGCACGTCTGCTCCTAAATGTAATGGCCCATCACATTACCTTATTTTTCTTTTCCCTTCTATCGAAACAGCTTACCAACTATTATCTCTTTTTCCTCCCCTCTGTATTTCTCAGTCTTTTAGGTTTAACTCCGTCTTTCATCTTCTTGGTCCAAAAGAGGAAAGCAATGATCTCATGCTGACTGTTCTTTGTCACTCCACCCGTCCAGGCTTTCTGGTCCTTTTCCTTCCGTTTTGTCACCTTGAGTTGGGCACGAAGCAGAGAAACAATTCAGAGCAGGACAGATAAATACAAACCCTGTAAGTGGCTAACAGGGATTAAAGCCTGCAGTGACCTAACCAACATTTGTTTGCGGGAGGGAAGTACCCTCATGCAAATGTTTCTGTCATACTCTATAGGAACAAAACATTCTCTGAAACCTTGCCTTGGTTAATTGCCAATCTCATGGTGTATTAAATATCTAAAAATAACTATTGATTGTCCTTCTCTGCAAAGAGTGGAAATCGCAGCAGGAGGGCTCTGAAGAAAAGAAGATGTTTTTAAAACTTGGATGGTTTCCCAAGGCTTTTTCTTTTCTTTTTTCTTTCTTTTTTTTTTTTTGGCTTGCTGCTTTCCCAAAATACAAGGTAACTTCAGAGATTTCCCAAACTGTCATAAGGTTGGAGCAAGTGTATCGGCATGTCCATTGCTCCTTAGGAAACCAGGCTGTCTGCTTTCTTCCTGTTTTTGCAGTCCGTGTAAGCATTTTGTTAACAGCAGGTCAGCTGTTCCAAATTCACAGCTGCTATCAACATGAACCTTGTTATCAAGGGTAAGAAAATTCTTTTTGTGAGGCTGGTTCTCTTGAAGTCTCTCCTTTGTTAGAAACCATAGCCATTACCGTGTTTGTGAATATATTTCATCCAACAACCATCTTTCCTTAAATAAAACCGCCTGGCGTTATTCCAGAATTTTCACAATAACACCCAACCACAGCCAATAGCAGGAACTAATGAACACAGTAATTATCCAGTAGACGTAGTTTGCCCAGGGCTTTTCTTTCTTATAAAATACAGCAGCTTGGCATCCTGGCATCAGTTGAAATGTCTGAGAACCTGCACACTTTCACATTTTGCTTTTTATCGATCAGCCATCATGGACTTTCTGTTTGTTTCTGGGGAGATAACTTTGATACGGGTGTTCTAGGGTGTGAAAGGAAAGATAACAAAGGTATTTTAGGTATAGACAGCACTCTGTAATTTACAAAAAATTTTCATAGGTGTCGCATTTTCCTTCCAACTACAAATTAGATAACCATAAACTACAGTAGCTATTTATGTGGGGAAGCAAGACTTATTATACATGTTCTTTTTTTTTCTTTAATTCGGAAGGGAACCTATATTTACCACTATACCAGACACTGTGTTAAATTTTTACATATATTACCTCAAATGCTTACAACAGCCTTGCAAAATTAATTTTACTGCCCAAATCAGCCTCAGAGAAATAGAGTAATTTGCACAAAGTCAAATGTTTGAAGCCACCTCCCACAGCTGTGCTCCTTCCACTGAAACACACAGATTATTATTATTATTATTAAAACAAGGGCTGTAGCAGGGTTGAACGTTGATCAAATTTCAAGGACTCCTGTATGTTTTTTATAATCCTATCCTTCTCACATTTTGGTCTCAGGCCAGCAGGGTTTGATGACCTTTCTGATTTTTTTCCCAGAAATGATAATTTCCGGAACACAAAGGAGGAGAGGTTCTGAAGACCCCTGGGCAGACTTCCCAATGCCGAGGCTCACCATCCGCCCACAACCTGCCCCCAATGTGTGCGCCTTTGTTAGTTACCCCACCACCTGCCCCAATGCATGTGGCCCCCTCTTAGCCCATTATCTCCCTGAGTCTGGGACACAGATTTGAGACCTGATTCCTTTCCTCCCAACAGATGCCTTTCGTAAAGAAAAATTATTTCCTTCCTTGGCAATCCTCATCATCTAAATAATTGGATCTTTACCTGGCAAGCAACTGGACCTTAGGCTAAACCGCCTTGCAGTTTTGATAACAGTGTCTTCTTTAAGAACCAAATCTCAGTTTGTTGATGAAGAGCCAAAGGGTATGAGTTGAATGTTTCAAATACTTTGGTAACATTCATGAGGTCAGCAGTGGAGAGGGCCAGGCGGGATTACGCAGCCTGTAGGGATCTGCTGGGCTCTGAGCCCAGAATCTGACACATAGCCTCATGCTTTGACCCAGCGCACATGCAAATCCCGTCTCGATCTCTGTGGCCAGCTTCCCAGGACATGGGATGTGTCCAAGTCCATGTTCCACCCATGGGATTGGGCAGTTAGATGAGTCAGATGACAACTTAGATAACTCAAAGAAGATTCTATTTGGTTGGTTCTGACCAATGTTAAATAACAAATAGTCCTGCATGTGAATTATTTCTCTTGTCTTTGATCCCCTAAGCACTAATCCCTAGAACCAGACAGTCCAATTTAGGAATGAATTGATTCTACTCTGCCCACTAATTTATCCAGGAGGGAATAATAAAGGTTACAAAGTGAGTTTAACTCATCCTGGTATAAACTGATTCCCAACTGCCAAAAAAGAAGTATTTACTTATACTGCCAGTGGGATTCTAAACATTATACTAACAGGTATTTGAAGGGCAGTTTTACACCGGGTGCCCGAAGCCCTAGAAAGTTCCTTGGAATATTGCTTTAGGAATAGCACCTTTAGGGATATATTTAAAGAAGAAGAATGTGATAAAAATAGATTAATTAATTTGGTTAACCATCATCACAAATCAACACATTGTTTATAC
Source organism: Galagoides demidoff (assembly GCA_963574575.1). NCBI lineage: Eukaryota > Metazoa > Chordata > Mammalia > Primates > Galagidae > Galagoides > Galagoides demidoff. Next base: position 12,097 of record CAUYQV010112296.1, read on the forward strand.
TGAATTGAATGCATTTAAATGTACGTTTCCACCCATGAAGCAATCAGGAAAATCGAGATCCTGGGCATCTTTGTCACCTCCCAAAGCCTTCTCATACCCTTTGGAATACATCTCTCCCTCTACCTCTGTCCATAGGCAACCACTGTCACTGCACTTCGTGTTCCACAGAATTTTATGTAAACAGAATCATAGAGAAAGTGTTGTTTTGCATCTATATTCTCTCAGTCTGTGACCTTGAGATTCATCCATGTGTATGGACCTGTAGTTTGTTTCTTTACGTTGCTAAGTAGTATTGTAAAGGTACACCACAAACTGTTCCTTCATTCACCTGCTCATGGACATGTGGGTCGTTTTCAGTTTACTTGTATTACAAGTAAAGCTTCTATAAATATTCACATGTCAGACTTTGTATGGGCAGGTGTTCGCTCAGTATTTGGTGAGCAGTGTAATGGTTCTATCATGTGGTAGGTGTATGTTTAACTCTGTTGCAAACCAGTCAGAGGAGGGTGGTCAGGGACTCACAAAACCAGACCATCCTTGATCCACCCCATCGGTATGTTCCTTAAATCTGTCAAGTATAGAACATAAATGTCTTAACACAATAATCAAATAAGTGAGGCAAAAGCTATGTTGATTGGTTTGATGTAAGCACGTCAGATTGTATAAAAAATTCAACACATTGTACCCCACATATGCATAAATGTATTCATGATCTATGTGTATATGACTTAATAAAAAATAAAATAAAATCACATTTCCCTAATAAAAAAAAGAAAAAATTCAAACTACCTAAACAAACAACAATAAGTAAGTAAATAAAAATGACTTCCAAAATTAATGGAACCACTATCCATTAATTTATAGTTGCCAAAGTATGATTCTGAGGAATTGTATAACCCATGAAAAAGTGCTCATAATAAATAGTTAAGTGAAAAATATTTTAAATACAGGCTTCAAACAATGTATATGATCTTCAGAAAACAAGGATGAAGAACGTACCATAGCATCAACAATTATTATTTCTGAAGGTTGTTTTCATTCTTTCCACCTGCTTTAACTCTCTAAATATGCTAAGACATAAATAAATCATCAGAAAAGAATAGCAGTGTATGTGTGCTAGGTATCTGCATGTTTGGGCGTGTATGTGTGTATGCAGTATGCATTTTTATGTCTTCCCAAAGGCATACCTATATCCCGAAGGCAATAGTTTTCCAGCCTGAGAACTCTGGGAAGAGATAGACTATTAGAGTAAATGCTTACAGATAGGATCTGAGTTGCTTTGTCCCTAACCAAAATGTAGGTGACCAGCTACTAAAAGAAATACAAATAGTAGGCTTTCATTTCTTTCCAGAGCAAGACTTGGAATGAATAAGTAAATAAATTCTTAAATTTTTCTACTGTTTTACTCGTGACTACAAGGTTTTCATATATACTCACGACTACCCTGGTAAGTGGTCCCAAAGGAGTTTATTGCTATACAATGCTACCTCATCAAGTGGTTTATTCAAAATTATAAATTTTTTAAAAGGTTACTTTATCACAGGCTTACTTTGCACATCCCATAGGGAAGTTCTTAAGGAAAAAAGCCATCATGATCATCAGAAGGAATTATTCTCATACCTTCGTGTTGCGATGAGCAATTTCAGAGAGGAAGAGGGACTCTAGTGTCTACACCTCTCTGTGTTTCTATGTCTGTGACTTTAAGCATGGAAGTAGATCCAAGCAAAATAAGAGGAAGAATGTTTTTCTTTATAGATCTCTGCTTTTGCTCATCTGTCCTTTTCTGCACTCTCTCTTCATGTCCAGTAGTTCTCCTCAATAAATGATGAGTGACCCCCCACTCCAAAACCTGAGGTAAGTAAATCCAAGGCTTGGTGATGTGTAGCAGATCCTATAATGCTGTGGTCCCCAGCCCTGCAGGGTCAGTCTGAGGCCTGTTAGGAATTGGAAGAGAGGAGGTGAGTGATGGCAGGGAGCAAGCCAGCAACGTTTGGGCTGTCTTTACAGCTGCTCCCCATCACTCGCACCACCACCTGAGCTCTGCCGCCTGTCTGATTGTTGACAGCAATAGATTCTCACAGAAGCTGAAACCCTGCTTATGGGAGGGAGCCAGGTCGCTCTCCTTATGAGAACATAATGCCTGATGATGTGAGGGAAAGGTCATCCACTTGAATCATCTCCAAACCACCCCTCTCCCCCACCTTGTCCCATGGAAAAACTGTCTTCCATGAAACCTGTCCCTGGGGCCAAAAAGGTGGGATACCACTGCTGTAATGAATATTCTTTCAGGCCTGTTTCGATCTTCTCAGAGGAGAGGCTCACCCATCAACTTTCCATTCGAAATGTGCACACTGACATGGAGCCCACACATAGGAAGCCAAGCTAAAAACAAAGCAAACTCACCTCTCTTCCTCCAATATTTCTAATCACCTCTTTATTTATGTAGCATTTATACAATTTGTTTCATTTGCTTACTTCCCTGCTTTATGATGAGCTGTCTCTTTTTTCTCATCTTACTCATCACTGCGTCCTTTGCAGAGCCCAGTGTAGTGGCTGTTTCTGGTTGGTGGTCAACATGTTAGCTGACTTGAACTCATTTCACTGATTTGCAGTCCGTTTTATAAGACACCATCACATTCATGTACCTAACAAGCTGCTTTCATCATATTTTTTCTGACATCAGGATTTTCATGAGTTCCTTATTATCACCCGAAAGTCTCTTTAGTGCCACCTTAATGTATAGCATGGATTTTCCATTTTCTCTCTGGATTTTCTGCATTAGCCAAAGAATTCCCTTTCCTCCCACCCAAGCAACAGAGATACTCACTAATGCCTCAGTGCCTTACATGGTCTTCAGGACAAGTAATATTAGTGATAGTACTGGCATATAACTGCCTTGAACAGTAGTAAGAACAATGACATCTTACTAAGGATGCAAGGTGATGACTTAGCCTGTCTAGTTTCATCAATGCTAATGGAAAACACAAGACTCCCTACATCAGAGACGAAAGCCCTACATTACTATAGCAACAGCAGGTACCAGAGCATTAGTGTTAATCCTGGTTCCTTGACACAGTAACACAAAGAGGCCATATGAAACCATCACAGGCAATAGGTCCCATTCCCAGAGAGGAACTCTGAGCTCACAGAACTGGAATCTGTTATAATGGAGAGCATGCCTGCCCCTTGCTCCAGACAAGACAGTATCTCTACCTTTCCAAGCTATGAGTAGAACTGTTCTTTGCTGTGGGGGTAACACTATCTCTACCTTCTAAGGATCTTTGCTATGCAAGTCTAGAACAAAGGGAAGTCAACATCTTGTTTCACAAGTTGTACTGAAATGTAAGAAGCCATGCAAAATTGGCCCTTGACAATATCCACCTCTCAACTCTAGGTCATCCTGTTTCTGGCCAGTTCTCCCATGACTATGCCACTCCAGTGCCTGCTTTGATTAATCTGACCAAAGGAGGGTAGGACCAAATTCATTCAATTAGTATTTCAAAGTACTTAATAAAGGCAACCATTCCCAGAACTTCAAGTCTCAGGATGAGGTCAACAGTAGTGTCCTTAAGCCATGCCCCCCGGGTTCCCTGACCCAGCCAGTTGAACAAAACCATACAGCCATCAGGGTCTACTTTAGAAAGTCAAGCTATGTGCTGACTTTTGCACCTGACCGGAGACATTGACTCAGGAACAGCAGGATGCATTAGTGTTTGTATAGACTCTGTGTCTTTGCTAATAGGGAGGATATCTAGGGCATTTTTTTGTTCATCCACAACAACCTTTCCCAATGAATTGGTAATAATCAGAATGCTTCCTAGGGTAAACTTGGTGTCATAAATGATTTCAGCAAACATAAGGGACAAATTCTATATCAACTTTTCTAATTAGAGGACACTTCTTGTATGGATAACTGTCTATCATATAGATAACTATCGACAAGGTGAGCATGAGTGATGAGTCCATCACCCTCTGGGAAGTTCCTCAAATATCCAAGGATAGCCTTGTTTAGAGGCCCACAGAATATACCACTGGCATTTTCTTAAAACATTTGAAGATCTTGGGGTTTTGTTTTGCAGTTTTTGGTCGGGGCTGGGTTTGAACCTGCCACCTTCAGCATATGGTGCTGGCGCCCTATTCCTTTGAGCCACAGGCGCTGCCCCTAAAGATCTCTTTTGATCACTTGTAAGGTGCAAGACAACATGTTTCTTGGAGGGAGGCAAGTTGATAAATGTCTGGCTTCCCCACAAGAAGCAACCCTGACAGCATGCATGGTCCTACCGGGAAAAGTTGGCAATTATCATGACCTGCCAAGTGGACCCTATAGCAGTCTGGTGGCCAGAACTGGCAGAGCTTACTTGAGGGTTTCCAGTTTCACTTGAATAATTATTTTTGGAGGGATTTTCAAAAGGCACTTAGGCCAATCTATCATTTCATCCATGCCACATGCTGGATGGCATTTGACTGCCCTGTGGAATGGCTGAGAACAGGGTGGAAAGATACCAGGAGGTGATGGATGGCAGAATCAAAGAAGTTGGGGCCACCTCCTGCAGTTTCTGATAGACGTGTCAGTAAGGTTAGGAAGAAACCATGATCAAAGCTGTCTGGTCAGGAATGGTGGCCCAGCCATCCATTAAATTTAGGAGATTTGCAACTGTTTACATACAGTGTGTTTATATGTATGAGGAAGGCTCTAGGGGCAACTCTGAAAGACAGAGATCACTAATGTCAACCCCACCCTGCCTGCCATCTCTCCCAGGGTCTAAGGTGCTCCCTCCCTAGTTGCTGAGATTGCTTTCATCTTATGGCCTCAAAATTGGGTCCATCTCCTACACACACTGAGAACTTCTGTCTAGGAGAACCTAATACAAGAGAGGAAAAGGAATTTTTATAAATTTTGCAAAGACCCATTATGGCTCCCAAATTTAGTCCACAGGGCATTCTTGGGGGGGGCCTCTGCAAGTAGTTCATCCACCCAAGTGATTATTATCTTTATGGTCTTCAGCCAATAATTCAAGGGACTGAAACAGAATTAAGTTCAAATTTCCTAGGACCCCTTTTGGCTGCTCTGTCACTCAGAGGCAGTATCAACGAGGATGGCCTGGTGTTCGGGGAAAAAGAAAGAAGCATCATGCTGAAGAATGATTAGGGGGAATGTCAAATTTTCAAAATGGCTCTATGTAACTTTCTATTCCTTTCAATCTGATCACTGTATAGAAACCAGCTGAGAGTAGATGATCACCCTTTGGTGAGAGCTGCATTCAGTGCCAAAGCTGCCTTGCTAGGTTGTGGCACACAGAAGAGAGGAGTCAGAAATCTGTTTGAGTTGATTTTTGAGGAGGCCATTCCAGGTCAACAATAGCAGATGCCCACAGATGACCTGGAATAACTCAGGTTATTCAGATAACTCTACCATCAGCCCATTGTTGAATGCTTGTTGCAGTAAAATGTACATCACTGCCCTACATTTCAGCCTGAAACGTGATCAGTGTGTAAGGCCACAATAGTATGGCCAGCATCTGCAACGTGGAGTCCTTTGTGCCCAGTCTGGGATGGTCAATATCTGGTCACATTCAGGCTGATGGGGGGTGCAGGCCTCCACATGTTAGCTTGTGCAATGTGAGCCCCCTGAGCAGCCTGATTACAGTGGGTCTCATCACAAAATAGGCCCTCCATGGGCATTTGGGTCTGTGCCACAAAAAGCTCAATCAGCAGTCCCAAATACTGCTTTCAATCTGCTCAGTCTCTGGTGTTTCAAGTAGCAGGGCAAACAGCCAAACCATTGGAAACAGGTTAAGAATCAGTAAAAATATAGCAAAGTTCACAAAGGAGGGTATTGACTAGAGCTGTGAGAACAACCTTCTATTCTGCCCCTGGTGTGGAGACACAGTAAAGTTCCTTCCAGTTGAAATCATTGCCTCTTTTCAGTGTAAAACTGAGTTGTTTCTTGGGCCAGTTCTTTCTTGCCTATGTTCTTTTTTTTTTTTTTAATTAAATCATAGCTATGTATATTAATACAGTCATGGGATACAGTGTGCTGGTTTTATATACAATTTGAGATATTTTCAACAAACTGGTTAACATAGCCTTCATGGCATCCTCTTAGTTATTGTGTTAAGACATTTATATTCTACATTTAGAAAGATTCACATGTACCCTTGTAAGATGGACCATAGGAACATATTCTTCTTAGCAAAGTATCTCAAGAATGGAAGAAAAAGTATACAATGTATTCAACCCTACTATGAAACTAATTTATAGCTTTCAAAGCTATAATCCAATTATAGCCTGAGGATATGGGGAAAGGGAGCTGAGACGAGGTGGGGGGAGGATGGGTGGAGGGAGGGTGATTGGTGGGACCACACCTATGTTCTTGAATATACCATTTCAAATGGAAAGGAAAATCTTGCTGGGTCCCTCTCACCTCATCAGACAATAAGTATGAATTGATCCATCCCACATACGAGTATGTATAATTCTCCATGAGTATAGAAGAGTTCCCTTCTCTCCACATCCACACCAGCATCTGCTGATTTGGGGCTTTGTAATATGGGGTATTTTTACTGGGGTTAGGTGATATCTCAGAGTGGTTCTGATTTGCATTTCTCTGATGATTAAAGACATTTTTTCATGTGTTTGTTGGTCATTCATCTGTCATTTCAGAGAAATTTCTATTCAAGTCTCTTACCCACTTATAAATGGGGTTCTTTGTTCTTTTCTTGTTGATTAGAGTTCTTGTAAGATTCTAGTTATCAGGCCTTTGTCAGATTCATAACATGCAAAAATCTTCTCCTATTCTGAAGGCTGTTTGCTTTGGTTGTGGTACCCTTAGCTGTCCAGAAGCTTTTTAAGGTTGTGGATGCCAAGAGAAGGGAACAATTTTCCATGGCTTGGGGGATTACAAACTAATACAACCTTTATGGAAACAAGTTTGGAGAATTCTTAAAGAACTAAAAGTCGAGTTTCCACTTGATCCTATAATTCCATTGCTCGATATCTACCCAGAAAAACAAAAGTTATTTTTACCACGAAGACATTTGCACTAGAATGTTGATTGTAGCTTAATTCATAATTGCCAAGTTGTGGAAGCAACCCAAATGCCCATCAACCCGTGAATGGATTGACAAACTGTTCCATATGAACACCATAGAATACTATTCAACCACAAGAAAAAATGGAGACTTTACATCTTTTATGTTTATCTGGATGGAGTTGAAACACATTCTTCTTAGTAAAGTATCTCAAAAATGGGGAAAAAATAACCAATGTCCTCAATACTAATATGAAACCAACATATAAACAATTACATGCCCACAAGAATGATAAAACACAAATATAGTCTAGCAAGGGGAGGGGAGAGGAGGGAGAGAGCAGGGACATTGGGAGGGTGACTGGCAGGAGGAAGGAGGAGAGAGGGCAATTGGTGGGATCTCACCTAATGTGCACAATGTGAGGGTGTTCAGCGTGCCCCTTGGGTGAGGGGCTCTTCTGCAATTTGAACTTTACCTTGGAAGTGAGAACAATGTAACTTAAAAGTTTATACCCTCATATTAATTTGAAATTTAAAAAAAAAACCTCTATGAGCTAAGATTGTTCAGTTTTTATAAGAGCCTGAAAGGAAGCTCATATCTGCTTTTCAGTACAGAGACAAGGAATCTGGACTCCACAGGGGCACCTGCTGGCTCCTTCTAACAGAGGCTCCAACTAGTAATAGTCGTAAGTCATAGAGACTTATACTTCAAGGTTAAAGGACCCTGAAGGTACAAGTACCTCTCTGCATGCAGCTCTTCCTGATTGGAATAATGTCCTCTGGCTTTTATAGGTCAAAGATAACCCATCACTTCCTCCTGCACATTCAGGGGAAGAAACAATAACAACAGTACATTGAATCAGCTCAGCTCAAAGGGTCATGTTAGGGTCTTTGGGGGGGGGTGTTTGTTTTTCTTCTTCCACCAACCTTGCTCAAAACTCATGAGTTTTTTCATTCATTTTTTTGATCACCAAAAGGAAGCTTCCCATCCACTAGCAGCAGCTACCCATCCCCTCCAGAGCCACCCGATGCCCAGCTCCTGGCAACCACTATTCAGCTTTCTGTCTCTACAGTTTTGCCTATTCTGGACATTCTTGACGAAGAGAATTACATGATATGTGGCATTTTGAGTCTGATTTCTGTCCCTTAGCATAATAATTTCAGGGTCTACCCATGTATTTTTTTTTGCAATTTTTTATTATCGAGATATAATTCACACAACATAAAATTCACCATTTTAAAGCGTACGATTCAGTGATTTTTAGTATGTTCACAATGCTGTACATCCATCACTACCATCTAATTCCAGAACATTTCCATCACCCTGAAAGGAAGCCAAGTACTTGTTATCAGTGATTGCCAGCTCCTCACTCCTCTGATCCCCTGGCCAGATCATCTATGTTGTATCACGTTTCAATACCTTATTCCTTTTCTTTTTTTCTTTTTAGACAGAGTTTCAGTACGTCACTCTCAGTACAGTGCTGTGGCATCACAGCTCACAGCAACCTCAACCTCTTGGGCTTAAGCCGTTCTCTTGCCTCAGCCTCCTAAGTATCTGGGACTACAGGCACCTGCCACAATGCCCAGCTATTTTTTGTTGCAGTTGTCGTTGTTTGGCAGGCCTGGGCTGGGTTTGAACCCACCAGCCTCAGTGTATATGGCTGGTGCTGAAACCACTGTGCTACGGGCACTGAGCCACCTTATTCCTTTTTAGAGCCAAATGTCTCCTTATATGAATATGGTATTTGTTGATCCCTTCATCGGGAGATGGACATTTTAGTTATTTGTGCCTTTTAGCTGTTGTGAATAAGGCCGCTGTGAAGGTCCACATGAAAGTTTCTGCGTGGAAATGTTTTTAATTCTCTTAGGCATTGCTATGGTCTGAGTGTCCCCTAAAACTCATGTGTTCCAAATTAATTTGGATGAAATCCAATTCATCTTTTTTTCTGCTGTTGATTTTGATATCGTATCTAAGAAATCTTTGGCAAACCCAAGGTCACAAAAATTTACTGCTGTGATTTCATTTGATCTCTAATCCATTTGGGGTGAATTTTTGTTTATGGGTAAGGAAAGGGCCCGATTCCATTGTTTTTAGATAGATATCCATTGTCCCAGCACGTGAAACACTATTCTTTTCTTTATTGATTTGTCTTGGTATCTGTGTGGAAAATCAACTGACCGTAAAGGTAAGGGGTTATTCCTGGCCATGTCACTCTCTTCCATTCATCTACCTGTCTATTCTTATGCCCAGTAGCACCTGTTTTCCCCCAAAGGTGTCCACCCTAATCCTGAGCTTTGCTACCTCATTGTCATGGTAACACCTCCTATATGCACCTTCTTACCTTCTTCAAACATAAGGAATAAGAACGTTTTACAGGGGATAATGGGACTGATCTCAAAAACTTATGTAAATTTCTTTAGGACAGTTTCTCATTCTCCAGCAAATCACCTTTGCCGACAATGAAGCCCATTCTGCATACTCACCGCCTTATCCATGGTTTTCCATGGGATGCCTTCGCTCTTAGGGAAATCTCTAAAAGGAGGCTACACTCCCTTACAGATGCAAAACCCTACAGCAAAAAGTTAGAGACATTCTAATGCCATCTCCACCTGGATCTAAGTTTTACATAAGGCTGCAGGAAGGGCTGAGCCATAGATGGCCCAGGGGCTCCCTTCTTCCTTACAAGCCCTGCCCCCTTTCTACCAAGTCATCATCTGATGCTCTCATGATTCATCTGGGTTGTGACCCCTGTGGCTGTGAATTTCACTGCTTTCATGATTGTATAGATTCAAAGTTCTGTAACTATGAAGGGTCTGAAATTTTACTTCACTTACCAGCTAAAAGTGAGCTTGCTGCATTTTTGTGGATGCTGGCAGAAAGCATGGGGCTACTACATCGGAGACAAAGGACAGTTTAACAGCAATAGCGGTAGTCCGAGTAACAGCATTTTTTCTAGTTCCCTTAATAGTCTAAATAGGCTTCATTCCTCCATGATGGTATGAAAAGAGACAGATGCTCTCTTCACATGCAATGGGTTGCATTCCAAGAGAGGCCGCCAGGGCTTTGGGAACCCAACCTTTTATAACAGGAATAAGCTTGTTTACCCTGTGCTCTGGAGAGAAACGCTGTCTGCCTTCCAAGGCTGTAATCAAGCCTGCCTTCTGCTCCATGGGGACACACTGTATTTTCCGAAGCTGTTTGCTACATAAACATCCTTTAAAAGGTAGTTTGAACAAAGGCCAGTCAATATACCACTTTACAAGATGCGCAGAAATGCAAGAGACACAGACAAAAATCTCCCAACAAGCAGTGGTGACTGCCCAAGTTCAGCTATTTTTCTCCTGTTTGTGAAATGCTTTTAAACTCTTATTGTAAAAACACCATGCACAGCTCACCTCTCCATGGAATGGCAATAATACATGGGCTATATGTCCTATCATGTTGATACTTTTCTCATGTAAGTTTCTCCTACTTAGAGCCTGCATGGGAGTGTCTGCTGTAGCCTCCATCACCGACCATGCCCTTGTTTGCTCTTCCCAGATGACCTTTCCTCTGCCCTCCTGTGCCCTTTCTTCTTCAGAGGTTACCATTTTTCAGCTATTTCATCAATTTCAAGGACCTCCATGAAACATTTTCTGATAACTCAGAACAGTATCATCTCTTAGTTCTCAAACTCCTTTGCCCTTATCTTCTCTACTGGACACCTGATGCTTTTCTAACAGGCTAACAGACCATCTCACTCTTTAGTTATTGTCATGTCCTACTTAGTTTCATTTGTTAATTTCTCTTTGTTTCCCAGCAAGACTGTGAAGACAGCATGGGGAAGGTCTTAGCCTTTTCTTTCTCAGGAATATTTCACATCATGCCAGAAATACAGCAGCCATTTAATCAGCACTTACAGAGGCCTGAATTTAGTCAGGAAAGAAGAAAAACCTATGAAGCAAAGCAAAGCCATTGAATCAACGTGACTCACCCTTCAGCCGTGTCAGATGCACGACCCACAGGAGGTGAGCAGGAAAAGTGTCTGGGAAAGTGGCAATGACTAAGGCTAATAATGAACAGGGGAGGAAGAGAATTGCCCACAATGCTCTGTTTACACCTCTTTCTGGTGTAATTACTGCTGGAAAATGGAAGCGTGAGATACCAGCTCTTCTGCTCAAAGGCAAGCCAATAGGTTCAACTTACCTGATTTCATGGTTGGGGCATAATCAGCCCAACTATAATCCCAGAAGGTTTGTGCACAGATGAAGGAGTTGGCCTAAGAGGAAATCCAGGGTTCTGAAGTTAGTCAACCCTGGCTCCAGCCACCATCTTTACCACTTTGTTAGCAAATAAGTTATTAGTGGCAGCTTGTACACTCTGTGGCCATGTGCTCACAAGATGAGGGATGATAATAATGGTCTAAAGGTCTTGCTCCTGAAGATTAAATGAGAGAACAGAAGGCAGTTGGGTGGGGTGCCTGAGTTTGAATCTGTGAATGGTTGTTGGGAAGAGTAAATGGATTAAAACATGGCCTCGGGAAGTTTCAGTGCCAACTAAGATGATACCTCTAAAGCACTGTGTCTGAGACTTAGCAGGTAATCATTAAATGACAGCTACCAGTATTATTTTTATTTATTATAAAGCTATTTATTATATAGGTAATCATTAAATGATAGCTACCATTATTATTTTTATTTATAATAAAGCTATTTAGTATATAGCTTTTTAATAAAATTGTTATCCCTGATTTTTTAGGGAGCAAAAATTCTTTCCCTTCTCCTAAGCACTGGAGAGGACACAGAACTGGTAGTCAGGGAATGTGATTCTACAAGCTATGCAAAGTTTGGCTACAACTTTGTCAATTATTCTAATTTTCTGGGTTTCACTCTATTTTAGCTATACAATGAGGAGTTTAAGAGATAAACCCAAAGGTTGCTGACAAGCCCAAAACTTCTAAGTATCATAGAATGTATGTGTACCCACTTATATCTCATGGAATAGGCCTGAGTTAGCTCAGGCCTAGAACAGTGAATCGTTTTTTAAATTTATCAGATTAATATGAGGGTACAAATGATTAAGTTACATTGTTTGCATTTCTAAGGCAAAGTTCAAATTGTAGTTGAGCCTTTCACCCAAGAGGTGTGCCATACACCCTTACATTGTGCACATTAGATAAGAGTTTATCAACCCCTTCCCTCCTCCCCATTCCCCCCACTTGAATATAATTGTGTTTTCCTCTTGTGTGGGTGGTAGTTGTTTTTCTTTTAGTTTTGTAGTAGTACTGAGTACACTGGATACCTGCTTTTCCATACTTGTGATACTTTATTAAGAGTATCAACTCCATCCAGGTCAATACAAAAAAATATAAAGTCTCTATCTTTTTATGGCTAAATAGAGTACACCAGTATTCCCTGGTGTACATAACCACAGTTTATTAACCCATTTCTGGGTTGATGGGCACTTGCATTGCTTCCATGTCTTGGCAATTGGGGATTGAGCTGTGATAAACATTCTAGTGCAAATGTCCTTATGATAAAATGATATTTTTTTCTTCTGGGTAGATACCTAGTAATGGGATTGCATAAACAAATGGAAGGTATACTTTTAGCTCTTTAAGGATTCTCCATATTTCTTTCCATAGAGAGTATATTAGTTTGCAACCCCACCAACGGTGTAAAAGTAGAACAGTGATTCTTTTTTTTCTTTTCTTTTTTTTTTTTTAATGCAGTTTTTGGCCAGGGCTGGGTTTGAACCCGCCACCTCTGGCATATGGGGCCGGCGCCCTACTCCTTTGAGCCACAGGCGCCACCTAGAACAGTGATTCTTAACGTGCAATCCTCAGAGCAATAGCATCAGCATAACCTGGAAACTTGTTAGGTATACAAATTGTGGGGAACAGGGTTCAGCACCTGCATTTTAACAAGCCCCCACACGTGATTCCAGTGCACAGTAGAGTTTAAGAAATGCTGACCTAGAGTATTAGGAGAGACTTAATGGAAAGGCGTGAGAGACTAACTAGATTCTAATCTAGAGAAAAACTTTCCAGCCCTGTCTGTACATCAAATCACCTGGGGGGGGAAGAAAAAGATCAAGTACCAGATTCTTGCTTAAGCTCCAGAGGTTCTGATTTGTTTGGTGTGGAATGGGGCCTAGGAATCAGCATCTTTAAAAACATCTGAAATGATTCCTGTCGAGACTTACAGATCAGTAGTAATCTTCTTACATGAACGAACAGGAGTGCTCTTAGATGTTAAATGGTTTACTAAGGTCATAGAGCTAATTTGGACTTAATCCTGGTGTTCTAATACTTAGGCCAGTCTTAAACTTATGTACTTTATTGTATTTTATTAATCAAGTTTTACAATCACCCACTTTTGAGGGGAAAAAGTCATGTAGTAAAAACATTCCGAGTATTTAATTGTCAAATGTGTTTGCCCAAGCAGCGTCCAATGCTTTCACAATTAGGAGGCTATTCATATTTTTTTTTCATTCTGTCAATAGTTGTTCAAATACCTCCTTACACTCACCTACACTCAGAGTTCTAGTTTCCCATATAAAAAATGGCTATGCGGACTTGTTCACAAAGGTTATGCAATATACTCCCCTTTATTTATGTAAATAAATTTACATTTAACAGGATTAGAGAGATGAAAAATTGTAAACAGCAATCTCCATGCGGGCAAAGTTCTATGTAGTGGGTCTCAATGGGAAATATAGTGTAACTTATGCTCCTTGCTTCCTGAGCATCTATTAGACATATAAGTCTTGATGGTTTCTGGAGTCACTTACTCAACCAAGATCATTTCTACAAGTGAGCGGATAGATCTGGAAATACCTGGCACTGACAGGTTTTGCATTAAGGAAGACAATTTCTCAAATGGCCAGGAAGCTGAACCAATCCAACTTCGGCTCCACAGAAACAGTACAATGTACCCCCTGTTTGCATTAAGGAAGACAATTTCTCAAATGGCCAGGAAGCTGAACCAATCCAGCTTCGGCTCCACAGAAACTTTCTGAAATACTCAGTGGCTTTCAAATTACGTTTATTTCTCAAAGGTGCTTTACAAGTCCCATGAATTATTCTAATCTCTAATTTTTTAAATTTAAATGAAAGAGAAAATATTCACACTCAAATGTGTTATATGAACACACATTGAAGGTGAGCAACATGTTAACTGCTTACTGATGAGCTTCATGGTATAGATTTGAATTTATATAATTTTTTTATTAGATCATAATTGTGTACATTAATTCTATCATAGGATACAGTGTGTTGCTTCCATATGCATTTTGGAAAACTCTCATCCAACTGGCTAACATAGCCATCATGTCTTTCTCATAATTGTTGTGTTAAGACAT
>CAUYQV010112297.1:0-19627 GCA_963574575.1 Galagoides demidoff
TGCCTCTGCCTCCCAAGTAGCTGGGACCACAGGCGCCCGCCACAACGCCCGGCCATTTTTTGGTTGCAGCCATCATTGTTGTTTGGCGGGCCCGGGCTGGGGATTCGAACCCGCCACCTACGTGACTGGCGCCTTAGCCGATTGAGCCACAGGCGCTGAGCCATTGTCTCCATAGCCTTTGAATGGCCTTTTCGCCTTTCTTAGGAAACCTCTCTGAGCCACTCTGCCTCCAGACCATTTTGTTTGTGATCCACTCTGAGACTTTTTCCTGCTGGCAAGTGTGCATGGCTCATTAGCATTTGCTGATACGGCAGATGCATTGGGTCTGAGCTCTGTCATCGCGTTTTATGATCTGCCTTCCGCTTTTATAGTTTTGGTGGGGCTGTCGATTTTCACCAGATGGTCTTTGTTTTATTTTTTGTGTGTATGTCTTCTGATAACTTGGAAACCTGTATCTTTCATCCTGCAGTGATCTTCATAATTATAATATGAGAGGACATTCTTAGTCCATTATTTCTTTACAGAAGAAAGAACTATTCTCTCTCTTTCTGTATTTTTCTCCCTACTATGAACTATGTCAAACTCACAATCTTTTTACTTTCTCTCCCTTCGTCGTCCTTCTATCAAATCATTTTAATGGTATGAATTTTTCCATTTACGGTTCTTCCTCTAACTTTACTCAAACTTCCAAACGGTTCTTAGACCCCAATTTTAATAAATAAGACACATTTACTCAGATGACCTTCCTTCTTCTCACCACCTCTCCTGCTTATCATGATGATGATTCTGTTGATCAGTTCTCTGCTTTCTGTTTTAGTCTTTTCTGTAGTCGTCATAATCTTTAGGTTTGCTTTGGACATAGTCCTACAGTTAAACAAGCCTGTGCTTGCCAGTGCCTCTGTCAGAGTTACTTCGTATAACCCTTGGTTCACCGAAATTTGCCCTCTAGTCATTTATTTAGGATGGGCTCATGGGAACTGTAATTTAGAAATATGTTCAGTGGGTTATTCTGATGACTTTATACTAGACGGTTCATCTGGGCTTTAAATTCTTGGTTTAGTCATTCATTCTACCAATATTAATTAAGTCCCTACTTTGTGCCAGGTGCTATTCTAGGCCCTGACCATACAGAAATCATCTTGGGCCTCCTGTAGCTAACTTTCTAGTCGGGAAGACATTGAGAAAGTTACTAGATACAAAAGACTAATAAGATAAATACAAAATATGACATGCTGGATAGAGAAGTGTGCTGTGGAGGAAAACCAAGCAGGAGACTGGGGATTCCCTAGCCCTGGTTATGTTCAGGGAAGCAGAGGAGATGACCAGATGGACTTCCTCACCCTCAGCCCATGCACCTGTTCCCACGGATGCAGAGAGTGGAGGGTTGGTACTGCGGCTCGGTGTATCTCCAGCTTGGAGAGATGGGGCTGGCTCTGTCAAAGCTCCTCTCTTGACATCTCTGCTTGCCGTGCTAATGCACACTGAAGCTTGGTTGAAGATGGTTTATCAATTAAGGACTGCTATCCGGTGCAAGCAGAAGAAACCAGCTGCAGCAATGTGGAGATGGACAGTCCAGGGCTGTCCCCAGAACCAGGTGTCCCCCTGCTTTCCATTTCACCTGAGTCAGTGAGGGTTCTTCATTCTCACACTTGCAAGGTGGCTGCTGTTCCCTTGGACCCATGTCCCCTTTCCAATAAGCTTCCACTGACATGGTGTTGGTCAGACTGGTCGTGGGACCACCCATGACGGTGACGGAATCTGGGAATGTGGGTATTTGTGACTGGGCAATTGCTTCTATAAATGGATGTGGGACAGGGGTTCTTGGTGCTTACCATAGATGAAGTTTGTATTTCTGTCCTGCTCGTCTTGTTTGTGACTTGACTCTGCCAACCAAGTTATCATGGCCCACAGGCCTGTTTCTGCACTACTGATCCTGCCCCGTTGGTCTCTGGGCTTATTCCTACTCCAGGAGCACCCTGGTTTCTTCTCCATGGATTTGTAGGATTTGGTCCTATCTTGGTGTGGTTTCCAAGACACATGACAGCTTTTGTTATTATAAATGGTGTCTGCATCTGTTTTTAATATTTTTTAGCTTGTTGTAGCAAGGGTGACCATATAATTTACCATTCAAATAAGAATGCTTCTTGAAAGAAGAACAATATTAAAAATTATGTCAGAATAAGTGTTAACTGGGACTGTCCCAAGCCAAGGCATGTAATCAATCTGGTAATTGCTGTTGAGTTTTATAAGTTAATCTGATGTCTTACAAATTAAATTTCTGCCCTCTTTGTTCTAATCATTACCCTATTGATTCTGTTAGATTTTCTGTTTAAATTATCTGCAGTTAATTATAATTCTAGTTCTTCCACTCCAATCCTGATACTCTATGCTTTTTTCTTGTCTTATTGCATGGGCTGAGGCTCTAATCCTATATAGAAACATAATGACAGAAGATTTTCTGGTCCCACTTCCAGTATTACAGTGATATGGTGCCCAAGGTCTCATGACAGAGGCCGTGTGCTCAGAGAAAACCTGGCTTCTCCCGGCACTGAGGCCTGAGGGAAGTGTCCCCAGTGAGGTGCTATCTGATATTCTGTTTCCTTCTGCTTCTCCAGAAAACCCTTTTGCTGTGCCTCAGAATGAGGGAGGCGAGCCCTGAAGCACCCAGCACAGCCTCCAAGAGGAGCAACTTCTACAGAGATGCCAGGGAGAGCTGAGGCGGCGGTGGCGGTGGCGGTGGCAGACGAGGAAGCACCGCCTGTGCCCAAAATCCTCTTCCGTGGACTTCTGAGATTAGGAGCAAACTCAGGGGGAGGGGTTGGGGTGCAGGGGAGGAGATTCTGAGCCACCTGTCCACAAGCAATAGTCCTATTTTGGGCTGGTGGCTTCTGAGAGGTGACTCATTGTGAACTTGGGATGACCACCACAAAGCTGCCCTGGCTGATCTGAGCCAGAAGGATCTAGGCCTGTGAGTCATACCTGTGGTTTAAACACCAACACTTCCCTTGCCTCTGCCCCCTCCAATAGTGGCCCCTTGGGCCTATCTGTATCAGAATATTGAATGTGTGTGTCTGTGCGTGTGCTCAGGTGTGTGTGTGTGTGTGATTCAGGGTGTTGTTTGTTTGTTTGTTTGTGTGGGTGGTTGATTTTTATTGGGGTTTCCCCTCACCCAAGTTCTCTGATGAATACAAGTCACCGTGTGGCTAGGGGTTCTGCCAGGGTCAGCATCCAGGGCTTAAGCTTCTTGATGTAGCCAGTAGCTGCGATTCAGATGGAGTCAGCTGAGCACAAGGTACAGCCCCACCGTGTCTTGGGAGTCATTGGGGATTGGAAAATGCCTGTCAGGGTTGGTTCTTAGAAAAATCTTTCCTGTTAACAACAGTAATAATAAGGGACACATCTCAGGCCAACCACAGGCACCAGGCTGGGTGTTTTCATGCATACCACCTGGGAAGCAGGTGTGATGAGCCTCCTGCAGAAACAGAGAGGGAAGGAGTGTCCAGGGTCATACAGCCAGGAGGAGCCAGCCTCACCTGAGGGGCATAGGAACCAAAAATCTATGTTCCCCAGCCCCGGGCACACCCAGCACAATCCTCAGAGCATCTCTCTGATGTCCTCTGAAGGGTGGGCCCGCACCCCAAGTTCTCCACCATCACTGCCTGGAGCCCATGTCCACTCACCACGTTCTAGTTAAGCACCTGCTGTGTGCCAGGTGCTGCACTGGGCAGTGACAGAGATAGGAGATGACTCAGACTCACCTTTGTCCCCAGGGAGGTCCCTGCTTGGTGGGAGAGACAAATCCATGGGTCTTTGCTGGGAAGGGTGATGAGGACTATGAAAACCCAGAGAGGAACATTCTAGAAATCCATCCACTTTAAGGTGGGACTGCCATGTTAACTCAGACCCCCATAGCATCCTCCCACAGAGCTCCCTGCCTTTACTACCTACCTTCCTGCCTGGGACACAGACAGGGGGAGTATGTCACCTAAATGATGATCACATATGTCCCTGAAGGCTACAATGCCAGTGTAGAAACACTCATTCTACTGGTGTTCGTGACACCAAAGTCTCCCACAGCTCTTAGCTTGGGATCCCTGCTCCGACACGTCTGCTCTGTCCCTGCCCCCTTGTCCAGACCCAGTGTTCTTACACAGACTGTTGACCTGTTTACCACACACGACAGTGAGCCAGGTGGGCCCCTGCTCACAGTGAGGGCCGTCTAGCTGGGGAAGGAAGGCAGGGAGGAAAGGAGGTGGCTATGGCGGTGAGTGCCCTACTGAGAATTCAGTCAGAGCAGGGGCTTGTGAGGCTGGGTGGTGCAGAAGCCCTTCCTGCTGTGGTATTTGGGCCCAGATCTGAATGACAAGTAAGAACCAGCTACTGACATTAAAGCTGGGCGGAGGACATTCCAGGCAGAGGGAGCTGCCAGTGCAAAGGCCTGGAGACAGCCACAGGCTGGGTGGCCCCCAGGACCCAGAGGTAGAGCAGAAGGAGGCAATGGGGACAGGACCTACTCTGGGGTCTGCCAGAGTCATTATCATGCTGAGAAAATAGAGTGTCCCCTTCAACAAAGCACCCACACCTCCTGGCTTTTAACAGCCCCATAAAGAAGGGTCTCTCCATTTTACAGACTGGGGGACCAGGACTCACCTGACTTGCCTTAGGTCATACAGGCAAGAGAGGGAAGGCGGGAGACCCCATCTTCTGCCCAGCCGTGGCATCTGAGCCCAGATCTGAACGACAAATGAACATCCTCTCTAGACAGTGCTGGTGGAGTCAAAGCAGGACTGTTGCTTGGGGTCCTGATCAGGTTTAGGCATGGCAGCCTCTCCTCCGGATGCCAAGTCCTCCCGGGACATGCTGGGGCCTTGGTGTCAGGGGGCGCCCTCCGGCTCACATGTGCAGCCCCACCTGCATCCCACACGCAGTGCCTCAGAGGAAGGGGATGCTCAGGGCGGGGGCCCTAGACCCAGGTTCTGACGTCAGCTCCGCCACTAGTTGCAGTGTGACCTCAGGCGAGGCTGGACCCTCGACACCCTGTTTAAGGGTTTGTAACCCTGGGTCCTGACACTCACACAGCTGGTCACAGAGAGCTGCCTCTGCTCCTGAGAAGGGACTGCGGCCAAATGACAGTGAGGGCTGGGAGTCCTCTGATTTGCATCCCCTGAGAGTTCCTAGAGGAGGAGAAAATTCCCATGGGGTGGTTGCCCTGCTGCTCTGCTGAGTCCCTCTTGGGTGGCTGGGCCAGGGACTGGAACATTCTGCAGGGGCAGGAGGCTTTAAACCCTTGTGTCTCCGCAGAGATCACGCACACCAGCATACCTGGCACAGGCGGGGCACGGCAGGCAGGGGCCATGGCACCACTGTTCCTCAGCAGTGTCAAGGGCTCCTCAAAACCCCATGGGACCCCAGGTCATCACGATGAAAGCCTGTCCCCACCCTACTGTGGCTGTGGCCGTGGCCGTGGCTGATGGACATGCCGATGAGCAGAGTGTCCCTGGGAATGAGACACAGGGAGTGAGGAGTATAAGTGCGGATTTAGAGAGTTGGATTTTAGTGTTCTCAAACCTAATTTTTTATGCTGCCTCCGTTTTCTTTGTACTGTGAGCTTCTCTCTATCACTATATAATTTTTAATAATAATAATAATACAAAAAGCAAAACAAAAAGGAGAGAAAGATGAGGACGACACTGTATGTCCGCGGAGCAGCCTGCACCCGACGCGGGTGTGTCACTGCCGTGTCTGTGCAGACCGTTTCCCACTGGGAACTGTGTGATTAACGAGCAGTTTTATGCTTCCCTATTGTCTACGTATGGTGTGACTGGTGTGTGTTCCGGAATCTCGATTCAGAATCATAGCTGGAGTACTGCGGGCTCACTGCCCTCGCCTTAGCCTCTGAGACTGCCCTGGGCCTAAGAAGCCGCCTGCTCACCCACCTCGCCGGGGCTCTCCAGCTGCCAGGCTGGCCCCTGACCATGACCATTGGCAATGTGCGACAGGCCTTAATTGAAAACACCCGTGCACACTCATGTACATGCACACAGTCACATGTTTGTGCACACTGCCACACACATGCACGTCCACACACGTGTGCATGCATGAACATGTAGACTTGCCCATACACCCACACATGTACACAAACATGCATCCATGCACACACATGTGCACAGCATAGCCACACATGCACACACACACACACACACATTCTATGGGTGGATCTGGCCCTTCTTGCGGTCTCTAGAAAACAGCAGGTAGGCTGCTTGCTGCCTTCCCAGTGCGGGTGGCGTTACCCCTCATCGTCAGAAAAATTCAGACACATTTGGCCCCAGGGCTGAAAAGAAATTGAGAGTATCAGGGAAAACATGGCCACAAGTGGGGTCATCAGGCTTCTTCATATGAGAGGCGGCTCCCAGCTCCCCTCTCATGTGAAGGCCTTCTAGCTGGGGAAGGAAGGCAGGCAGGCTCGCCAACTCAAAAGCTGTATTCAGTCAGTTCAGACGAACCAGGGCTGTGGTATAGCTGTGCCCAGCACTGACCCTTGCAGAGCCCACTGTCCATGCCAGATCAGGGCTCCAGCCCATGAGGCCTGGCCCTTTCATCCCTCCAGTTACTGTCCTGCCCAGGCCTCTCCCCTGCCATGCTGACTCGGTATCTACTAGAGGTCATGACACCAGGTGCAGGGTGCCTAACAGAGGTGCTAGATAGATGCTTAGTGAGTAGTCAGATTAGGCCACCCATCAGTCTGTACCTGAAACTCCTGTCTGCACATCAAAGCCCTGACCAATTTGCCCTTGATGGACTGAACTTGAGGGCTGCTGCAGGGCCCACCTCCAGGAGGCACCATTCACAACACTATCACATGAGTGGCCGTGGGCTCCCATAGACGGGGGCGGCACTGAGAACAGTGGCCCTGGGTCTGTGCCATGAGGGGCCCTGCTGAACTGCCCTAAATGTGTAGGATCCCGTTGCTGCAGGAGGCAACCCTGAGCATGGGATCGAAAATGACGGTTACACAGCTGCCGTGAGCATCCAGTGTGGCCACGACAGAACCATGCAGGTGGCCCCACGGCGCCTCTCCTTGGGCCCCCCGTTTTCTCCCACCTCGTCTCTTCCTCTTTATTCCCGGTTTCTATTTTAGAGCTAGTGGGAATGTCACGGCCACAGAACCAACCAGGCAGCCTTGGCTGAGGGGCTCAGTCACCTTTACCAGGCAGAAATCCCCCTGCAAAAGACCAGTGTGGCCTCCCCAGGGTCAGCTGGACCCGGGCATGTGGCTATGGGGACCGGGAGATCCTTTCCCTCCTTTCAGTCTGACTTCACACGAGCTGGGTCCCTCTGAGAGCTGATAAGCCAGAAAGCCAAAAACCAATCATAGTCTGATAAGAATACGACGGAACGGTCATAGTGTGTTTAGCCGACTGCTGTTGCTCTGCTTCTGTCTTTATATAAGTAGTTTTTATAAAGATGTCCTTAGGTTTTAATAAAGGAGTGTCATGTCAACTGTTCCCTATGTTGAAGTTTGCTTAATGTTTCAAAGGGCACTCGTGGGGACCCGTGCCATGTCATCTGTCAATCTCTGTTGGGGAGGGCAGAGGAGCAGGGGCTGGGGTGGAGGAGTGGAGGGTGGTGTGAGGAGGAGCTGGTCACATGAAGACCTCAGGGGGCGCAATGCCAAGGGCAGATGGAGAGGCCAGAGGGGCAAGAGTGAGGCCGGAGAGGAGAGATGGCTGAGGGTCTGACCCTGGCTCCAGACTGCAAGGAGCTGATGCATGCGGGCAGGTCAGGGACAATTACCATAGATGGTCACACCGTCAGTGGCCCCTTACAGCACACCAGGTGCCTCCTGCTTGTCCATACTCCACATAGGCCTGGGGTGACCCCCAGTGAAGCTCCCAGGCTCCCACCCAGCGCCTGTCACTCAGGATTCTACCCTCTCGTGCCCACTGCAGTAACCCCCTCCCTGTATCACTGGTCTCTGTCTCCACGGATCCCTGCCACCAGCATTCAAATATGCCTGTCTGGAAGGGACACTCCAGTATTCACTCCTGGCAGTGGTGGGTCAGGCCCTTCCAACTTGTCCCTCCCTGAGAACAGCTAGAAACACAGGACGAAGTAGTTTGTAAACACTCACTGGAAGGCGTGGAAGAGCTAATGAACAGGGTAGCAAAGAATTATGAGTTCAAGGTCCAGAAGAAGACAAAGAGGAAGAGGAGGTGGCACTTGGGGCTGTTTAACCCTGGGGGCCTTATTGGTGCTGAAAGAGGGTGAACCAGGGTTCCCAGCTAGGGAGCAGGGGTGTGGGAGTCCAAGACTGCTGGGGGATTGGGACCCCACGGGCTGCACCATAGAAGGACGTGTGTACCCATCTGTGCAACCCATTCTACTCCATCTGGGGGCCCAGAGCCCCCCGGTTCCTGGGATTAGAGTAAGGGGGCACCAGACTGCTGTACCAGCACCTGCCTCCCCAACCCCCAAGAAGCAACATCAGCACTGCTGTTTTCCTCCAGAGACATTTCATCGCCCAGGCTTTAAACTATTTCTACAAGCAATTTATCAAATACATTCTGTCTGGCACACACCAGAGATAACCAGGTAGATGAAGCAGCAATATGAATAAGAAATAACGAAACGCAGGTAGTAGGGACATCCACAGAGGCCCCAAGGAAAGGATCCACCATATACCTTCAAACAACTGCACTCACCATGCTCAGAATACATAAAATGATGTCTGATAGAAGAAAACCAGGAAAAAGACGCAAGACATTGCTTAAAGAACCAATTAGAAACTGTAGAAATAAAATAATATGATAACCCACAGTGAAGTCTCAGTAAACAGGTTTACCAGCAGATGACACAGACAGTGGCGCTGGCCAAGGAACAAGCGGATGAGAGAACAGAGGCCAGTGCCTGCCCCGTGCAAACACACTCGCATCTTTAGCAAAGGAGCAGAGGCAGTGAGGGTGTAATAGAGAAAAAAATCCTTTCCAAGAAATGGTTCTGGGACAACTGGACATGCCTGTGCAAACAAAAAACCAAATCTAGGCACAGACCTTACACAAACATTAATCCTAACGGAATCATAGGACTTAATGTCAAAAGAAAGGCAAAATCATCAAACTCCTGGAAGCTAACACAGGACAAAGTCTAGATGGCCTTAGTTTGGTGACGACTCTTTAGGTAAAACACCAAAGACACGGTCCAGGAAATAATTGATAAGCGGGACCCCGTTAAAGTTAAAAAATGTCTGCTCTGCCGCAGACACTGTCCAGAGAATTAAAAGATAAGCCACAGAATGGGAGAAGATACAGGCAGTCCCTGAGTTACACACGTCTTACTGATGTACAACTCACACTTACGAATGGAGGCTATTCTGGGTCATAGGTAAGTGTACCTGTTCCAACTCACAGACAAATTCAACCTAAGAACAAATCTATAGAACGGGTCCTGTGGATAGCCCAGGGATTGCCTGTGCTTGCAAAACACGTCTAATGCGGGACTTGTATCCAAAACCCACAAAGGACTCTCACAACCCGACAATAAGAAAATCAACAGTCTGATTAAGAAATAGACCACAGATCTTAGCAGACGCCTCAGCAAAGGAGATCCACGGGGGCAGAGAAGCACAGGAAAGACGCTCCATGTCCTCCGTCACCACGACATCATTATAACAATGGGAAACACGGCACACACGGCTGTTACGCAGGATGGTAAAATCCCCAACACTGACGACACCAAGTGCTGGTGAGGACGTGAGACTCTGTCTCAAAAAACAAAAAAAGTGAAACATGCCAGGCAAGCTAGAAGTATAGGGAACTTTCCTAAAACAGATAATCACAAAAAAAAAAAAAAAGAAAAGAAAAGAAAAATCACGTTTTACATGTCTGAACACTTGAAAGACTGAAACTTTTCTTTGCTGTCAGACGTGAGCCCATGGTACCAGCTGTCGCCGCTGCTACTCATCACTGACTGTGAAATCCCAGGCAGCAGTGAGGCACAGACAAGAAACAAAAGGTGTAAGGATCAAGGAGGAAGACGTTAAAACATCGCCTTCACAGATGGTGTGATCGCATAGGTAGAAACCCCAAAATAATCGACATAAATTAAGCCCAGTAACTAAGCATAAAGCACGTGTCTTGTTCATGCAAAATCTAACATGGGTTGGAGAGCGCCCTCCACCACACGCCACGAGACGATGTACCCTTCATCCTATCCATCACCATCCCCCTGGCTGCCTCCGAGGTCACCGGGGAACCACAGGGCCAGCTCTAATTGGGCCTGCTCTGTGGATAACAGAACACTAAGACGTGTTCCAGGCACAGAGCCAGGAAGTTGCCAAGTCATGCAGCCAGAGCACATGCCAAAGGGGCGGCATTGACCTCAAGTTTCCCCCAGATCTAAAGTGTTTTCCCAAAAGAATGAAAGCATGACAGGAACCCAGGTGCTAATGCTTTCAAACGTGAGGGGTCTGTTGTCCAGAAATGTCCAGTGCTAAGACCTCTCTTCATACCTCTCCATAAATAGCCAAGTTTAAAGCCCTCCACTCAAAACCTTCCCTGAATACCAAGCCGTACTCCCAACTCATAAAAGTTTGCCCTCACCCCCAGATCAGGGAGGTAGATTTGGGCTTTGCCTCTTGTCTCCTGGCTGGTTGATCTCACAATGAAGCCTTTTTCTTTTCTCAAAAGCTAGCGCCATAAGCATTGGCTTCTACGTGCATCTGGCAGCGATCCCTCTGCTTGGCAACAAGCACAGGAGGGAAAGACAGAGGGCACAGGAAACACATGGGCCCTTCAACACTCTGGCTGGGAAGTGGCGCACATCACTTCCTCTTGTATTTCATTGGCTAGAACCAGTCACATGCCCCCCTAACCACCAGGAAGCAGGAAGTATAGACTTCCTGTGTACCCCTCTGGTCATCCCTTTCCCCACTCGTAATCTCACCTTCTAAAGCAAGGAAGTCCCACTCCCAGGAGTCCCAGAATCAAGGGTCTCTGAACAATCTGCCCCGTGCTTTCCATCCTGCCTCCTCTTGGTCTGGTGGTTTCTAAACTAACACAGTCACGTCATCTGCCTCCCGCAGAGAGGCAGTATCCAGTGATGAAGGAGGGTCAGGACAACTGCGATAAACACCTCCACAAAGACAGGCAGGGGTAACAGTTCTGTGATCTTCCTGGGTAGCAGACGTTGTGCCTCGTCTGGGGTGGGCAAGGTTTCTGGATGTGGCCCCCCTGCGAGGGGGATGTCCCTTATTCATTCATCACGCTTGCCGGCTCCAATGTCAGCCCACCATCTTCCTTGGCCACATCTCACGTGGACATGAAGGAATGAGATGTGCTTACAGGCAGCGAAACTCAGCTGCTATTGGCCATGGAAAATTGTGGGCGCAAGGTTTTAAGTCAGGGACAATCAAGGCCCTTTTTAATCCAAACTCTAGATTTATTTTGCAATACTGTGCCCTCAAAATTCTAGTAAGCTGTTGATATTTTTATCCACATACCGTGATTACACCCAAAAGTTCTTTTTGAGGTATAGATCTCAACTTATTTGCCTTTTTTGCCCCAATGTCTCACTCACACCCAACATAATGGCAGCGACCTTGAGACTATCTGCATCTTTTTAATCTGTGTCTTGTTGCCCTGAGGTGATTTGGACCATCACCGCTCAGGGGAGCTCTCCATCCTCTATCAAGTTAGTTGACATCTAGAAACAGTCAGCTTTCTAATTCTCCTAAGCCCCGAATTTCTGGAACTTCTCTGTCCCCTTTATTGCTGCTTTAAAACTGACTGCTTCTTTCCTGAGTTTATGTCTTTCCTACAAGACCTTGTTGAACAGCCAAGATACCATCATAATACCCCTCTTGCTGTAGTATTGCAATTCGATAGGCAACAAGTGAATGCAAGTACCCCATTTAACTAAATATATTCATACACAAACTGCCATTTCCTAGCCTCTAGTACCATCAGTCACTAAGCTAATGCTGTATATTTTAGCTTTGTGATAGAGCAGCACCAATTATTAGTCTGGACAGGATGAGCTGCACTGAGCTGAAGATGAAGTGGTGTTTCTCACTCATGCAAAGATTCAGTCCGCCAATGCTCCAGGGAAGCTCTCCTCCATAAAGTGACGCAGGGATCCAGCTGCTTTTGTCTCTGTCTCCACAATTTTAACACAGACCCTCCCCAGGGTAAAGTCCATGGGGAGGGAAATAGAAAAAGGAGGCACTCATATTTATCTCATCCTAGAAATGATGTTATATATTGCCTTCCTAAAAATCCCTGAATTAAAACATACAACATGAAGGCTATGTTAACTAGTTGGATGAAAGTATTTTAAATTGTATACAGAAACAGTACACTGTACCCCATGATAGTATTCATGTACACTGCTATGATGTAATAAAAATAAAATAAAACATACTACAAATATACTGTTATCAATCAATATGTCATTGGCATAGGAAGAGACAAATAGATTAGAATACAAAAATACAGATGAGTATGTATAATAATTTAATATGACAAAGTTATATTTCAATATGGTGGAAAAACTAACTTCATATTAAAGACCTAAATAGAACGATAAGAATTCAGCAAGAAATTTTAAAGTTGATATGAATATTCTCAACATAAGGAAATATTTCCAACCGAGACCAGACACCAGAAGCTACAAAAGAAATGATAAAGATTTGGTAACGCTAAAATTAATTTTTGTATGACAAAAGATGACGCAAAATCAGCATGGAAACAAGATTTAGAACACAGAAGGACACACGAGGCTTCTATTTAATATACAGAGGACATGGCAGAAACAATCCAACAGAGAAAAGGGACACCGTGAGACAAGTCGCAGAGTGAATCCAAATGGCACCAAACACATAAAGAGCTTTGGACTCCCTGGAATGAGAGGAGCAAATTGAATAATGAGATACCACTTTACACCTGTCAGATTGGCAAAAAATAAATCTACCCATCTATTATTGGCAACTGTGTGAGAAGAGGGTGCTCTTATGCACTGCTACCAGAAATGAGAATTATAACCTCCGCTGAAGCAGTTTGCTCTGCTGAAGCAGTTAAAATTAAATACATACACCCTTTGACTTAGCGTGGATGGAGTGGAATAGAATCAAAGTGGTGCTTATGAACATGGAATAGAATCAGTACAATGGCAAAAAATGCAAATATATAATACACACGCATACTTGCTTTTGCTACAAAATGTATTTATACGATACAGAGTTTACAAATAATAATAAAATATACAATGCTCTTTATCGTAACATATATATAGTCAACTGATTCTCACAGAAACTTTTGTTGATTTTTGCCAGAGTCCTGTGTCTATAGCCAACCGATAGTTGCAGTCAATAAACAAATGTAGATCCCACATGAATGTTCGTTGATGTTTTCATTTTTGCTAATCAGTGGGATGGAAGTGAACCAAAGAAGATTCACTCATTCTTCCCCGGTGTGAGCGACCTCTTCGCTGAATTGGATAACTGTCTTCCAGTCCTGGAAGAATATTCCCTGGATTGTTTCAGGCTATTCCCAATGCAAGAGTTACAGATGTAACATTTTTGAGTTGAATTTGCATTATTAATGTTTTATCCATCACTTATTCATGTCTAGACAATCAGCAATCAACAAAGCAATTAACGATGGTGTGGTGGTGGGATGGAGTTGTGGTGTCTGTCAATTTCCATGGCATATATTTTTTTACTCTGGTTGACTTTATCCACAGGAGGCCTCTCCGAACACAGTCTTGGGAAGAGATTCACAGAAGCCCTCTGTTATAAAGGGTTTCGTAATAAATATACATAACCTTAAGAGCATCGATAATCGTAAAATGAGACAAGATAATTAGGAAGTGATTACTCTGAGTATTTATTGCCTTTGTTTTCAATATAATGTATTTAATCGTAAGTTTATATAATTTAATTTTTATTGGCTGCATTTCACAACTGACTCGTAAAATTCCTGAAAAATTCACTCTCACCAGCCAGTATATGCTGGCTCCCGCTCACTCCTGGGAATAGTTGATTAGTACGGAATGGCCACACTGTAGAATTTTATGTAACTATTTAAAAGAATGAATTGGAGCTCTACCAGGGACTTGGGTGGGGTTCTCAAAGAATTATTAAATAAGAGGAGCAAAATATAGAATAAAGGGCTTGGCACCTGTGGCTCAATCGGCTAAGGCGCCAGCCACGTACACCTAAGGTGGCAGGTTCATATCCCCAGCCCGGGCCTGCCAAACAACAATGATGGCTGCCACCAAAAAATGGCCGGGCGTTGTGGCGAGCGCCTGTGGTCCCAGCTACTTGGGAGGCGGAGGCAGGAGACTCGCTTGAGCCCAGGAGTTGGAGGTTGCTGTGAGCTGTAATGCCATGGCACTCTACAGGGGGATAGCTTGAGGCTCTGTCTCAAAAAAAAAAAATATATATATATATATATAGAATAAAGGAGTGTGATGTTAATTACATTTTTGTAACATAATGCCCCCTCCAATAAAATCTATCTGTATCTGCACACATTAATAAATGATTGAATAAGTAGTCAGAAGAATAACTCAACTCGATTTGGGGGTATAGGATGTGCTGTGTAGGAAGGAGGAAAAAAAGCCAAGCAAAATAGGAAAACAGAACCAACGAGACTGCCAAGAAAGCAAATTATACAGATGGGAACACATTTTGACATTTATGTATCATCTATGTATGTATTTGTTCATGTCATTAAACTAAATTTTTAAACCAAACATTCATCTGGATGGTTGTTTAGGTTATTATTGCTGTATAACAAACCAGCCTAAGACTTCGGAGCTCAAATTGCCAACATCTCCTCTGACCATCCTGTGGGTTGAGCATCCGTTTTGCTGCTTCTTGTAGTGTTTGCTATGGTGCTGGGATGGCTGGAGGGTTCAACACCACCTCCTCCACGCGGTGAGGGATTGATTCTGGCTACGCACTGGGAGCTCGGCTCTTCTCCGTATGGGCCTCCACGTGGCTGCTTGGACTTCCTCACACTATGGTGACCAGCTTCTAAAAAGGAGCGCTCCAAGAGGCAAAGGCTGGAGCTGCATCATTTCTGCCACATGCTATTGGTCAAAACAACCATGGACCCAGCTCTGATTCAAGGGGGAGGGGAAATAGAATTCACTTTTGGATGGAGAAGCACCAATGTCATAGTGCCACAGCATCTGTAGGATGGCATATACCGTCTCGGAAACCAAATGGACCATAGTGATCCATCCCCTTGCTCCTGTGACCTAAAGTCACAAAAAATCATAGGATCATCAACAGTCAGAAATAGAAGGGACATTGGTGAGCATCAAATCCAAACATCTCATTTCAGTGATGGGGAAACTGAGGCCCAGAGAGATAGCTAACACAGTTATCTGGTCAGTAGCAGAGCCCGAACACCAGCCAAGTCTTCAGATAACAAGTCACATTGTCACCCACATTTCTCCAGTAAGTCTTGATTGTTCAGCCAAACCAATCTGCCTCATCCTGCCCAGACTCCACCTGTTTCCGCTTATCCACCCACCCATCAACCCAGCAACCTTCCACCTGCCCATTACATCCTAGACACCATGCTGAGGTAGCCAGACATCAAGGCTAAAAGAGCACCAGCTGCTCATTGTACCCTGTTTGTCTTATGAGGCCCCTTCCCCTCAGACCTCGCAAAGCCCTGACAATCCCAGGAGAGCCGTATGTGGGTAATTATCAGTTACAGGCTGAAATGCCCCTGAGGGACAGGAGAGCAAAGATCCACCCCAGCAGAGAAAGCTCCTGAGCAAATTACTCAAGTTCTGCTCTCAATCCAAGTTAACCACTCTATTTTTAATTTTTTTTTTTTACCCAATTTCAGTGATTTCAGTAACAATAATAAAAGTAATAGTAACAACACTGGGCACTGTACTAAGTACTTAGGTGCTTTAATATGCCGCTTCACTTAGTTCTCATAACAAATTAACAGGTGGGCACTATTATTTCTTTTACAGGTAACGATGCTGAGACTCAGATTAGTGGTTGTGCAAAAAAACACACAGGTGTTACCTCTCTACGGTTCCCAAGTTCACAATAACTGAATATGTGAACACCTGCCACACGCAGGCCCCAGACAGAGCACTTGCTGGGTGCATCCGTCCCTTCACTCGACACTCAACAAATATTTATTGAGCACCTCGTATGTGCCTGTGAAGGAGCGTCCATGCTAACAAGAGACAGATGGTGAGCAATGACCATTATACATCGTCAGACATAATAGTGTTTGGCAAGCGAGTGTTCTGAGAAAAAGAAGAGGTGGAGCAGGGTGGGTGAGGAGTTTGCAGTATTAAGGTAGTGGAGGCAGGTCTCATTGAGAAGGGAGGAGGAAAGTAAAGGAGGTGAGGCCGTGAGCCCAGTGAACGTCTGGGAGAAGAGCAAGTGCCAAGGCCCTGGGGCAGGGGCGTGAGGTTCATGCCCGGCATGCTGGAGGAACAGCACGGAGGGCTGTGTGGCTGGAGCAGAGCGAGCAAGGGAGGAGGGTGAGAAGAGGTGTAGAGAGGGCACAAGGAGTCAAATTACCTGGGGCTCTGCAGAGCCCAGAACAGCCTGGATTTCAGGTGACATATGCCTCAGCGAGGCAGAGGATTGGTGTTTTCTGGCTTAATGTTCCAAAGGCTTCTTTTGACTGGGGTGCAGGAAGCAGACTTCAGGGAGGCATGGACTGAGGGCACTGAGGGATAGAAGCAGTGGGGCTGGAGAGGAGGCGGCAGATCCTGGGTGTGCTTTGCCTGGGGTGTCAACACGATGCCTGGCAGGTTGGGTGTGGGGCGGGAGAGACAGAGAGGCACCACGGCATTCCTGGTCTGAACCCCTGGATTCATGGGCTGCCGCCAACCAGGGGAGAGAGGCTGGGATGGGTCAGAGGCTCAATGTTGAGTGCACTGGGCTTCAGAAAAGGTAGCTTTGACATCTAAGCGGAAATGTCACGGAGGGAGCCAGAAATCTAGTTGGAGGTCAGGACAGAGAGCCAGGCCGGTTGTATAACATGAGAGTCATTGGCATCTCAAAGGCATTTAAAGCCCCCAGGCAGGACAAGATTGCCAAGGGAATGAGTGGTGAATGACAGCAGACAGATCTCCAGAATGCCCCAACATGTTCAAGGTCAAAGAGAATAAGAAAGAGCCAGCAAGGCAGAGGAGGCACTGCCAGAAGGGTAGGAGTGAAGCTGAGAGCCTGCGGCTCCTGGCAGCCAGGAGGAGAGAGGGACCTGTCAGCAGAGTCAGACATTGCTGGTGGCCCGGATAGGTGAGATCTGACAGCCACTGGGGTTGGGGTGGGGGCTTCTGCTGGCTTCACTAAGAGCAGTTTCAGGGATCTGCGAGTCAGGAGTGTGCTCAGGAGAGGTTGAGAAAGATGGGGAGATTTAGCTTTTTCAAAGAGCTTTGCTATCGAGGTGGGAAAGACACAGGGAAGCCGAGGGCAAAAAACTGTGACCAAAAAACTGCCTGGTGGCGGAGAAATGGCTGGACAGGTGAAATGGTGCTAAGAGAGAAGATGAGGAAATACTTGCTGAGCCCCTGTCCGGAGCAGACACTGGTGGGCTGGGGCCCGCGAGCAGGACAGGGAAGGAGACAGACATAGCCTTGGGCTCCCCCAGGCACCTTCCAGCCAGGGGCGCTCACCTCTGCTCTCCCTTTCCCCCCAGTTCAAGTGGAGGTGAGTCCCCAGACCTCACCCAGGCCCAGCACTCGGATAGGTTCCCATGGGGGCAGCTCATGTTCTTTTAAAAGAATGTCCTGATTGCAGTTTGGGCGTCCCACCTTCTCATTAATCGCTTCAGAAAATAACCAAGCGGCTGGCAAATATCCAAGCCAAGCCCAGTGGGGGAGGCAGCAAGGCGTGCGGTGCACGAGGAACCCGAGACTGAGCCCGAGAGGCAGGGACAGACGGGCTCCTGTTAGAAATGTCTATTTGTGGCTCCTCAGTCTAATTTCTGAATATGATAATGAATAAATATTGGTCTTTCCTTCTGCAGCCTTTTCCATCTGGTTGCCTCAGCCAAATAGATGTGGTCACTTCTTGTTTTCTAGAACTGCGGAGAGGCTGGGGCCCATAGAGGGGAGGGACATCACGAGGGCCTCCCAGTGAGATGGGAGGGAGAACAGGAAGGTTAGAGACCCTTGGAAGGCATCTGTGCTTGCCCTGGGCTTGAGCTCTACCACCTGTGTTTGTACTCATCCAAATACTCCTTACATACCACCAAGGACAGGGAGCTCACTACCGCCAAGTGGTCCATTCCATTGTTAGATGGCTCCGATTATTAGAAAGTTCTTTCACGGGACAAATCCCTTTTTTTAGTTCCTATAATGTGCTGAGCACTGTTCTAGACAGAGGATGAAGCTACCCCGAGGGTTCCTGCCCTCAGTGGAGAGACGAGCAGGAGCCCACAGAGTCAGCAAAGGGAAGGGAGGGAGGAGATGCCGGCAAGGGCTACTGCAATGCAGGGGACAAAGGGCCGTGGGACAGGGGCGGGGCCTTCACACTGGTGACCAGGAGCCAGGTCAACAAAGCTGACAGCTGGGTGACCAGGAGTCGTACATGTGGGTAACAGAGAGGCAGCATGCTGGACAGAGGGGCGTGGAGAAAGGGAGCCCCCAGAGGTGGGTGGGCACCCTTGACCTTTTCACTGGGGAAGAGTCAGTCCCAGGAGGAGAAACTGGGGCAGGGTGACGGGCACTGGCTGCCCAACTTCAGGCACCGTCTGCGGGCAGCCCGCTCACTTCTGCTTACCGCCCCCATCTACCCTCCACCCACCCCAGGTCTCCACCATCTGCTTTGAGTGGTGTTAAGGTGGCAGTGGGGTTGTGATTGCAGCCAACACACACCCCGAGGAAGCTCCTGAGGCCCCAGTGAGCCCTGCCATGGTCCCCTCCAAAGCTCATATTGAAACTCAACCCACATTGTGGCAGCATGGCCATGGGGATATGGGGGGCGGCTGGTTAAGAGGGGACAGATGAATGGAGGCTCTGCCCTCAACGTCGGATTAATCCATTCCTGGGCTAGTGAATCAGTGGCTTATCCCCAGAGTTGCATTAGTGGTTTTATAAGAAGATGAAGAGAGACCCGAGTGGCAAGCTCAGCCCCTGGCTATGTGACGTCCTGTGCTGCCTTGGGGCTCCACAGAGAACCCTCACCTGCAAGAAGGCCCTCACTGGTGATGCCCTTCGACCTTGGACTTCTCCGCCTCAAACTGTATGAAATAACTTCCTTTTCTATATAAGGAACCCAGTTTGAGGTGTTCGGTTGTAAGCAATGGGAAATAGACTAAGATGCCCACAGATAAGGGGCCAGGTTGGGGTGCAGAGTCTGGTTGCTCTCCAATCTCTGGAGGCCTTGGAAACCCCAGGGCTTGCTGTGCTGTCTGTGCTCCTGGTACCGAGGCCAGATAGAGCCCCTCTCCTGTCCTGCCCGCTGGCCCAGCCCTGCCCTCAGGGCCCTGTGCCTGCTTCCCTTGCCCAGGGACAGCACTGCAGAGGCCTGAAGGAAAATCTCATCCCTCCTGAGACCTCCTTGAGTTTGTGGTGGGCTGAAGAGTGTCCCCACAATTACACGTCCTGGTCCTAACCCCTAGGAGCTATAGGTGTG